>OZ020167.1:17218469-17315442 GCA_963971145.1 Sussaba pulchella | reverse complement strand
GACGAGAACGGCATTCACTATCAGCTACAACCAAGATGCATCCTCGATTTTTACATTCACGAGTCCAGGCAACGTATGGGCCTCGGAAACGTCCTTTATCAACACATGCTAGCCGTAAGAACCGGAGAACATCTTTTCCATTTACTTCATTCTTTCCTTCTGACATTTATTATGATTAATTAATTTATCGATCAATCATATAATTGTTATAATCGATGGATGAATCAACTTAGTGATCGATTAATCAATTTTATTTTTATTTGAAAATTCTAATCATTAATTATCTTTCTTCGTATCATTTTATGATTAATTGCTATTATTATCAACGAAAAAAATTAATCAACTGATGAATTCTATTGTAATTTATTATTATTATTATTATTATTATTATTATTATTATTATTATTATTATTATTATTATTATTATTATTATTATTATTATTATTATTATCGTTATTTATTATTATTATTATTATTATTATTATTATTATTATTATTATCGTTATTTATTATTATTATTATTATTTATTATTATTATTATTGTCATTATTATTCAAGAAAATAATTAATTAATTAATTATTTACTCTTTTAATTAATTTTGTTAGAACGAGGAAGAATATAAGGAGCACAAAAATAACAAATAGAGTTTGCAGGGGAGCAAATGAGTATCCGTCGCCTCGGTGTATCTTCCTCTCTCTCTCTCTCTCTCTCTCTCTCTCTCTCTCTCTTTCTCCCCCCTCTCTTCTCTCTCTCTCTTTGGGGCGCGCTTTCGTCACGGTATTGAGATGCGCCGCTCTGTGCAATTTCTCGCTCGTAACGCTCGCGGTCGTTGCAAGCGGAAGAGAAAAGAGAGCGGTGTTGCGGTTATCGTCAGCGTTAACGGTGAATTCCGTTGCTCCTGAAGCGTCTGAGTAAGATTAATGACTCCCGATAGTACCGCGAATACGTTTAACGCCGCGTAAACGCGAATAGTCTCGGACGAAGCTCCGCAAAGTAAATCCCATCGAGACCCCCTCTTCTCCTCCCCCTTCCCCGTTCCTCTGGCTTCGAATGCAATAAGATCCGAACGAATCATAGCCAGATGTGTTCCACTATGTTTATTACGGATAATCCGTGGATCGTCGTACAATAAATTAAGAGAAAAAAAAGGTGCAAGTTTAAACTTGTAAATTGCTTTCTTGGAATCTAAGATATTCTACGAATGCTGCTCTATGATAAAGAATTTATATCCCTTTTATTATATATTATTTTTAAAAAATTCTGTAACATTGCTTCCTCCGTGAGGAAGCAAAATATTCTCTATTCGAATGGTCAGCCGCTCAAAGCCTTTTTTCCGTGAGTTCATTACTCGGTTTATCGAGCTTTCCTATCGCGAAAGAGATCACGACAGTATTCGGAAAGGTTTTGAAATCCCTCGGCGCTAGAAGAGAAAATAAAACGCGACGTAGGCGTTTCGAGTGATCGTTAAGCGGGTCAATTTGCTCGTGAAGGTATGAGAAAAGGTCGAGGGGGTGACACTTTTTTTAACAACTAAAACTAAAACTTTCTCGAATATGAGTTGACTGAACTCAGCTGTGAGTTCTCGACACGCGATTCCTCGTCTATCTCTCTTTTTTCCTATTCTCCTCATTCGCTCCGACTCTCGCTCTCTCTCTCTCTCTCTTTCTCTCTCGTGTGATACACACTTTCTTCGCTCAAACAGCGTTTTTTAATCATTATCTAGAACGTCACGCGATTTTTACGGTTGAGAGAGAAATCGTTTTCGGTTTATAAATAAAATTCGTTCATTTATTTAATTTGTCCGATTTATCCAATTTGGGTTATTCATTTATTTTATTCGATGTTTTTTCAATGTCCTGTGATTGATTGTTGTCTTTTGTTGCAGGAAGAAAAAACGAGACCGGTGAAACTGGCGATAGACCGTCCGTCTGAAAAATTTTTGCAATTTCTTCGCAAGCACTACGGCCTCGACGGAATTATACCGCAAAACAACAAATTTGTCGTATTTCGGGGATTCTTCGATGACGGTAGGTTCCTTACGCATCGCAATCCTCGTCCTCCTCATCAATTTGACTCCTTCACAGACAAAACATTTTTTTCTGAAGAAAACAGAAAAAACGATTTTTTCGAAATTTTCATCTCAACGTATCTAAAATATATCAAATTGTTCTAAAAAATAACTTTGTTCAGTAAACGAAATTAAACTTTGCACACGAATTGTAACACCATGAAATCTGTGGCTTCAACCTGTCGGTCAAATCTTCACAATCCCTTGAAACTAATAAATATTTCTCATATTTCAAAATAAGAATTGAACAAATTCTCAATCTTTTCTAAGAATCGACAAGAATTCGAATTCAAATTTTAAGAAAAAAAAATTCTTGCGCCTTCTCAATGTTTGTAAAACATTATAATATACGACATAACGACATAAAGAATTGCAACTTTTCGCTACGTTTTTTTTTGTGTCACTCGTCGGCGATGGTGCAATGGAAGAAAAGAGAAAAAATGGTTCAAATTAAATCGATCGTGAACCCATTGTGGAATTAATGCGACGACGGGGACGACGATAACGACGACGACGACAGCCCTAGAAGCCGATCGAAGGTCTCGCCCCGCCCGAGACTACGAGTTCCCTGAGTATGGCGCATTCCACTTCGTCGAGTTTATAAATCTCGGTCAATGCCATCCGTGACTGATTTACGTGTGTTCTTGCTATACGAGCCTTCGTCGATCGGTCACGGACGCGTAGGGTTTCCACGATGGTCATTTACTACTATCCAAATTATACATTTATTTATTTTTTTATTTTTATTTTTATTTTTATTTTTATTTTTATTTTTATTTTTATTTTTATTTTTATTTTTTATTTTTTATTTTTTATTTTTTATTTTTATTTTTATTTTTATTATTATTATTATTATTATTATTATTATTATTATTATTATTATTATTATTATTATTATTATTATTATTATTATTATTATTATTATTATTATTATTATTATTATTATTATTATTATTATTATTATTATTATTATTATTATTATTATTATTATTATTATTATTATTATTATTATTATTATTATTATTATTATTATTATTATTATTATTATTATTATTATTATTATTATTATTATTATTATTATTATTATTATTATTATTATTATTATTATTATTATTATTATTATTATTATTATTATTATTATTATTATTATTATTATTATTATTATTATTATTATTATTATTATTATTATTATTATTATTATTTTTATTAGATTTCATTTTTTTCTGTTTTACATGAATGTTACAGAGAGCCAAGATGTCAGAGCCGGAAGATACAGTCTACCACCGAAAACTGCGAATAATGCGGATTTGCATTCGAGCAACAATCGTTATAGCACGAGTCACGATAATTGCAATAGTTCGGGGAGCAACAACGGCGGTGGTCCCTATTCGGCTGTCTCACGCAGCGCTTATGGAAGATACGCAGCTGCGAGACCACCTTGTTCCATGGCTAACGTGAGTTTTTATTCCTCGTTTTGTCACTTCAACGCGGCTGAGTCATTATTCAAGCATTCGAACAATTTATTTTTCTAAAAACATGCACTTTTCGTACTTAATTCTTAAATCTCGTAATATAATTTATCTTTACGGCCATTATGTTTCTAACCTTAAGATAAATGTAGTTCACAATCTTTTATACAGATTTCTTTTTCAATTTTCTTATTGACAATGAATTGCAAATACTTTTTTCTGTTTTAATCCAAACATTAAAAATCGGCTTTTCCTCCGCCAGCGACATACAAAACAGCCATTGTCGTATAATCTGCATTAAATTCCAACATTCCTTCCACCGCAATATCTCATCAACTCAATCCGATAGAAAAAAAATGTACAATCGCAATCGAACGTAACGATTCTTGCGTCCACGATTTATTCTCCACTCAATCAAATCGATTGAATCATTAATTGTCCATGTCTGATAAATTGTATCGTCAATAAAAAAATCTGTTTTTAAAAAAAAACCGAGACGACCAGACAGCCCAATTAAGATGGAAAAATGTTCTCCTCATCTTTGAATAATCAGACAAATGCAAACGTCGCGATAATAAACGAACCGACCCATTAAAAAAAAAATGAAGAATTAAGAAAAAAAACGCTACAGCGTATGACGATTTCTCGTTGAATAATTCGTCCGTCTTTGTGGAATCTCAGATGATTGACGGTCGTCTCTCGAAAAAAAAAACAAGATGTAAAAAAAGAACAGAGTTCAATGCCAATAAACGTGCAAACGCTATTGACCCTGTGACGTTTGTTCGTTCGCACGTGGAAGCTATTTACATCGTCTAACGCTCGTATCGCTAACGCAACGCTCGTATCATCGACTAATCGGCAATTAACGCTATTCATTCTAGATAATCCATAACGCGGCGGTGCTTGGTCAGACGGCCGAGCGTACCGGGTGAGTAATAACGACGAAAGTTTTGGAACTCGATCGTTAAAAACTCCGCAAAAAAAATTTTCTCGGGCACAAAATGTTTATACATACCACATAAATTCACGGCGGAATCTCTCCGAGCCCGGAAATCGATTTTTACACGATATTTTGGCCAATTTTCCGTTTTATTTTTGTATAAACTTTTTTTTACACGTTTACACGTTACATAGTACATTATTGTTCATGTACGCACAAACGGCGTTGTTTCTTGCCAGCACGTTCACGCGATTACTCGCGTTTCATCGGTGTTAGTACGATTTAATTATTTATTTTATCATCGACGAATTATTTTGTCTCTTTCGTTTGTAAGTTTTGTTTACAATTTTTATATCTATATATATGTTTTTTTTTCGTTTGAATATTTATTAAATTTATGTTTATGGTTTGTTTGTTTCGTTATTCTTTCGTTATCCTTTCACGTCCGACGCTTCGGTAACGCTTAATGACGCTGTGTGAAAATCCGCGCGAGCGGGAATAATTGCGAGCACTTCGATGTTTTAATGCTATTTTTTTGTTTGAAAAAAAAAACACGAAAAAACAGACATCCTCCCATAAAAAATGTGCGAATCCTTGCCAAACCCAGTCCTGTTGATCCTCGCCCCAAACGCAGTGTAAGTTTTTTTGTTTTTTCGATGTTCTTTCGTTGCGTTTAGTTGTTTGCCGGGAGTTCAAAGCTGATGATTGAGGAAATAAACGCTGATGGGTCGATTGAAATATCATTGTCGTGATCTGATGGACCGTCGAGTCAAAGTTTCGTTGTGGGTCCATGCAAATTACTGCCACGGGATTTTTTTCCGACGTACAGTCTATAATGTAAATTGGTGAGACAATTTCATATTTTATTGTTCGTATTATTGATATTATTATAATTGTTTTTTTTTCCAAGAAGTTTATTTTATATAATTCTCATTCTTTGAATAGAATTCAAGTACCAATTTCATAGATATAATAATTTCACTTCGTCGTTCAGCCAACCGTCAAAATGATTGAATCAACAACGCGGATTAATCGTCGAGAAAACATACAAAAACGGGTCCATCCTAAAATGTGCATAAACCTTCATTACTTTCCGAAACAATTGCGCAAACTACGACCCAATAAATTCTCATAAAATCCAACGACTTTCATCTCAAATTCCCCACCCCAACAATAAAAAAAAAAACCAAAAAAAAAACAATCTATCGTCCCATAAAAATGCGTAAACCCAGTTTTGCAAAAAAAGTTGATATTCTCATCGACCCATCGAGCGTTCTTGCCCTCTAAAAAAAAAAACAAATCAAAGGAAAAAAAATCCCAAAGGAATGTCGGTAGTGGAGACGCGGTAAGAATCTTTAGAATCGGCTGATTTTCACAGTGAGTTACCAGACTCGACGCCGAAGCCGGAACGTCCACGCTCGCTGAGTCTTTATTCCGAGGACGAGCAGAAACATCGAACTAACGAGATGGCTACGGTACCGACTCCAGCCGCGTTACCGGATCATCGCCCGGTGACATTGATCCCGGCGGAAGCTGCAACGATCGATCGTCCGTCGACGAATCGTCAATCCGCGTCATCGACATCTTCCGCCTCGTCGAAACGCGACGGTCGAACGATTTCCCGGACAAACGCGCGTGAATCGCGATCGATTTCGACGGCCGATAATCGCGCGAATTCTGCCGCCAGAGCCGCGGAATCGCGTGCATCCACAGCCGCGTTTGGACCACTCGTGGATCATCAAGCGCCAACGAGCGCGTTCGCCTCGATGCGTTTGGAATCCGCATCGGACACGAAGCCGACGAGCGCAACCGTCGCCGCTGCTGGAAGTAGCGTCAAAGCTTCACCCTCGTGCGCTCAAGAAGTCGGCGGAAATCAATCCGGTCATTTGGATCTAAAGTTTTATCACTCGCCTCTCTGGTAGACTAAAGAATAGAGGGCGTGACAGGTGCCCTAGATCGATTCCCTTTAAAAAAAGACGAAAGAAAGAAGAAAACAACTTAACGGAAATTCGTAAAATTAAAATCGCAAAATTCTTATTTTAAGATGCATTTATGAATTAAAGATGGATAAAAGTCCGATAATTCGCTTTAATTCGGGTCTACGATCTCTTTATTGCACTGGTTTTGGGGGGTTTTTAAATGTTTATTACGGCTGAAAAACCGAAGTAATTATTAGCATCGTTTGTGAATCGTTCAGTGTCTATTGATTGGCTTAATTTGTTCCAATTTTATTTGTTCGAAAAGAATGATTCGATTGACAAAATTAAATGTTACTTGGAATTAAGATTATCACTTCGAAAGGTTATCAGAGATAATCGACTTAGCCGTGGAAATAACGAGAAACTTGGTACTTTGCATATCTACAGGAAGAAATAGATGAACGTTTTTTTAATGAAACAGCTGTAAACGCCTCGCGGTTTTATCCTGACTGTACATCAATTCCCCCACCACGCGGCAGAGTCACCCAGCACAGGCGGAGAGACATAGACGCGTTCTACTGTAGGTGCAACGGAACAGAAATTACTTCTTTAGTAACGATGCTGCGGGGGGGCGTTTTGAAACTTTCATCCTGGCAGAGCGAAGGTAGAGTAAGGCTGACTCTCGAGTTAGCGTACTTTACGAACGAAAAAAGCTTAGTATCACGAGTTAACACAAGATTCCCCCGTCAAGCACATAGAACGAAAGAAAAAAATGGCGGCACGTCGAATTGGTATCAAACCGACATACACAGCTAAAATTATGTTTAAATCACGGAACTTTTTCGTTCATTCGTTCTTTCGCCAACGGCTTCAACCCTTCACCGTCACATGGGGTGAAATCCACCCCTCATCGATCAACCGCCGAACGGCGCATTTTGTTTAAGTTTTCATCACTTTATGAATTTTTTTTCAACAAGTTGACATTTTGTTTCTTATAAATAAACTTTTCGTACATCATCTAGAATATTTGAAGCATGTTCTGTAATTTTTTCAAACATTTCGGACGGATAGTTTGCTCACAATCGGTTGTTGCAAACCGACGGGGTGAAAACCACCCCGTGTGATGGTCTCGTAATTGCTCGGTAGCGTGACGGTAAAGGATTGATATAAAGACATATTCAAAGAAGCCGCATGTCTAACAACTTCTGACTACCTTCCCGACGTCGGAAGAAATACTTAACTCGAGAGTTGACGCGAACAAATTTTCAAACGCCACGAGTTTGGCAAACTCGTTGTTTCTCAACGCCTCGAGTCGATTCGAGTTAACTCGAGTAAGGTTTCGGAACGCAGCCCTGACAGTTGATAGTTAAAATGGTTGAAACTTCGATCTATATTCCATGCCTCGAAGTTTGCGAAGCACGGAGGTCGCTGGACGTAGATTTACGCTCGATCATTAATTATCAAACTGGATCGTCGATGGGTACATATATAGCATGGTTCCATGTGGGACAGGGACGCACATAATTAGTTCGTCGGGTCGTACTCGTCGTTGTAGAAGGTCTTTGGCATTCGCAAGATAAAGTTTAACGAAGAAATAAATCGATGAGTCTAGCAACGTGTAGAAATTATTTACGAATGACGAATTTGTCCAATCGCAACGTGAACCATTTTTAGAGATTTTGGAGCAACGATTGGACAAATTACGTCTTGCACGTGTTGATATCGCGCGAAACCGTAGAATTTTCCGTGATTCATCGTGAAAATTCCGGGGAAATTAAAAATGACCAGTGATTGACGATGAAAAGTCAAGAATCCTAGGAGTACTTCGTTTAACGGAGATTACACACGAATAAAGTCCGATACAAAGCTACTTAACTTTTTCATGATGTTTGAAACTTGTATACGCAGCGAAATCAATAAAAATTCTTCGTAATATCAATTATCGCTTTGGTATATGTTTTTTTAGATTATTATTACGAGAAGGTTAAGAAGGTTGCCGGTTTGTGGAATAAATTAGGAGAAGACTGTACAAGTTTCTGAAGGGAGAGACTTTTTTATCAACACAATTTGAAAAGTCTATCGAAAAATACGACCGAACGTCGACCGATTGATTTGCTATATAAAATTAACGCCGTGTAATACATTTACGACTTGTCTCTCTCGCGCTAGAGCAAGCAAAGATGGCGTCATCTCACTCGCACTCGTGCCGGCTCAACCGATATTGATCATCATCTGAGTATTGTCAAGACTGCTCAGATGAGACTACTTTATCTACTTTTGACTTTTGAGATTGGTCAAAATCATCGAGATATAGATAATTTCTGCCAATTAGATTTAACTAAAAAGAGAGAGGCTTAAAACTACTCACAGTCTCCTCTGTTTCCATTGTGATTATACTTTTTCTCACAGCATCATTGGTCCATATGTACATGTCGATGCGTTATCTCCCTCCCACGGAAATGACCAGTCAGTCGATTTAGCAATTCACCTTAAAAAAAGTACCCTAATGGATTTGCAGTCATGAAATTGCAGTCAATTGTTAATAATTTGTTGGAATTTGTTGGCCTAATTAAAAAATCTGTTCTACCTCGTTCTTTTTAATTACAAAGTCGAAAAGTAAAAAATTGTCGAGCTAACTTCACATCCCCTTAATGCATCGTGCTAGAGAAATCTGCTGCAATGTTGGCAGCAACGATTTCGGTTCAACAAAAAGGCGGGTAAAGAAAAAGTCGCCGGTCAAACGGCTTTTCGTAAAAGCGCGTGGGTAAATCCGTTACGTCGCGTCAACGGTTTTATCAGTCAACAATAATCATTTTTATCACAGGCAGTTCTGCATTGTCACGTAGACATTTATATTTTTCGAAACGAAATAATTACGCGATTCGCAATCTAAATCAAGCGCGTATCGTTTCTCGCGCAATTATCCAGTCAACTTTTGAACAATGACGTCGTTCAATTTCAAAGAAATCGGCGAGCAGCTCAACGAAGCTAGCACGAAAAATGCCGGCACCGGTGTTTCCTTCGCTGGAAAATCACTCAAATTGGATACCGCTGAGGATGGTAAGACGTTTTTTGAAACTCTTTTGCAAATAATTTTCGCGTTTGAGGGCCTCCCCGGCGATTGGAGACCGGGAGTGAGGTTAGTTTGTATTTCTAACCTCCAAATTCTATAATGAGAAATGTTTATTAATTGTCATCAATCTGGCCTTAAGATTGTAATCTTTGCTCTTATTTTACACGTGTGACATATTTTTACCTGTTTTTGGTCTCTCCGATAATTGCGATCCTTTTGATAGAGCTTTAGAGATCAGAATTGAGGTTATGTAAGCTCTCGACAATTACCAAGAATTATTTTTGAAATTCCTAATCGTCTGATCTGAAGAATGCAAAATTTCGAACAAAATCGAGAAACTAAATTCCTTAATGAACGAAATATTCACGAATTTGGGGTTGTCGAGCTTGGAAAAATGATTTTCATTTGTATCTATTCAACGTTTATAATGTAGCCAAGAAGATCGTCGAAGCGATTGAGAAATGCCAGAACATGGAGTATCTGGACATGGAAGGAAATACTTTGGGTACGGAAGCGGCAGGAGCGATGGCAAAGGCGCTGGAAACCCACGGAGGAGCTTTGAAACGAGCTCTGTGGAAGGACATGTTCACGGGTCGCATGAAAACGGAGATTCCGAAAGCCTTAGAGTACCTCGGAGGCGGACTCTGCGCCGCAGGTGCCAGACTAGTCGAGTTGGATCTCAGCGACAATGCTTTCGGTCCGATCGGCGTGAAGAGTTTGGCAGCTTTCTTAAGTTCGCCTACGTGCTACACGCTACAGGAATTAAGGCTCAACAACAACGGTCTCGGCATATCGGGAGGAAAGATGTTGGCCCAAGCCCTGATGGATTGTCACACGAAAAGTTCGAAGGGTAAAAGAGAATCAAATATCTTCAAAAAAATTTAAGAAATACCTCAAAACTATTAAGGGGCTACATCTAATTGTTTCAAGGAAAAATTAATGGATTTTCATGATTTTTCTAGCCACGTTAACGTATTCCAAGTCGTAAAAACAACTGGATCCAACCCAAATTCAGATTAAACCATAAAGAACACTGTTATAAAATTTCCTTCTTTCTCTTCGACAGAAGCCAAACCGCTGGCGCTCAAAGTCTTCATAGCCGGCAGGAATCGTCTCGAGAACGAAGGCGCTACGGCCCTTGCCGGAGTATTCGCCAAACTGGGAAGTCTGGAAGAAGTCGTTATGCCTCAAAACGGAATATATCACGTTGGCATAGCTGCTCTTGCCAACGGTTTGTCAGCAAATCCCGGATTGCGAATATTAAATCTCAACGACAATACAGTTGGCGTAAAAGGCGCGAAAGCTCTGGCCGACGCATTGGCGAGTTTTCGCGGCTTAGAAATTCTCAATCTCGGCGATTGTTTGCTCAAAACCAAAGGTGCTCTCGTTCTAGCCAATGCCATTGGCAATCGCGGATCTCACGCTTCTCTGACCGAATTGATTCTCTCGCAAAACGAAATTCGCGCGCGAGCCGTTGATTCGTTGGCTCGAGCGGTTGGAAACAAAACTTTGTTGATGAGTTTGCAACTCGATGGAAACGAATTTGGCAAAGAAGGTTGTGAAAATCTACGTGAATTGTTGATGGGTTCGGGACGTTTCGAGGCTTTGGGATCGTTGGAGGACGACGAGAGCGCGGACGAGGACGAATGCAGCGAGGACGAAGCCAACGAAGACACGGAAAACGAATCCGAAGATGGCAATGACGACAACGAGGCCGCAGATTCACGGGAAAACGGTGGAGAGGACGACAACGAGGAAGCGATTATCGTCGAGAGAGTTCAGAAAAAACCTGTGAACGTTAAAGAATTTTTGGAAGCTCCGACTGGCGAAAATTTGTTGCTTCTTCAGGGTGATAAAACGAAACTTTTTCTCGAACACGCTAAGGTTAGCGATTTTTTTGTTTTTTAGATTTATATTTTGTTGGGGGAGTGATTGAGGAGCAACGGCTTAATGTTTGGTGTTGTTTAGTTTGTTAGTGGTTTTCAGGGTTTCGTGTGATGAAACCGAACCGTTGTTAAGATTCAATCGCGTGTCTGTCTGTCAGTAACGTCCAATTTTTGTGGAAACTATTTGACGTGAAAACTTAAAATTTGGCATAGTGGCGTATTTTATTAGCCCACGTATTTCGCAGTATTTAACTATCAAAGATATTCATATCAATATAAAAGAGGCGAGAAGTTAGGTATTCGAAATGAATTTCATTTTTTTAATTTTATATATCATGTGAGATATAATTCAAAAGCACTTTTTATGTGGAACACAAAAATATTTTCTTCATCATTGAAAATAATATATTTAACAAGATATTCTCTAAAACACGCGAAAATAGAGCATTCCAGCCCCTTATTTCCCAAACCTAATGGACCTAAAATCTCCAAAGAATCACAGAACACAACGCCACACTTTAAGTTCACAGAAAAATGATAACGAAAGTTTCAGGTCCCAAAGATTTCTGGCAATTAATTATCTAACACATGATACGTCCTCCGCCCGCGAGTCGAACTCGCACCTATCCGTCTTTTTTTCCTCAAAATTAATTTCCCTTTTCCTTTCAGACTATCTCCGAAGGAGATAACACGCAACACGCGGCGAAATACGCCGAGCATTTGTCCCGGATAGTGATGAAAGTATCGGCGTTGTGCGGAAGCGGTTACGGCGACGTAAGAGTCGAAGCGGAGAAATTATCCGATTCGTTGTACTCGGAGCTCTTCGACTACGCGAAGAAGAGCGATCAAGTCGCCAGTGTCGACAATACGTTACTCGTCAACCTGGGTTTGCTCAAGGTACGTCGAATTCGCGCCGAATCGAATCAAAATCACGAAATAAAAATAAAAAAAATATACATATGAAAATAAAAAATTATTTTTTCAATGAATTTCAGGGCGAAGACAAGACCGCCAACAGAATCGATTGGAATCTCGAAGGTTGTTACAAGGCTTTGGAAATAATTTGTCAAAGATCTTACTTCCCCACGCAAACGAAGGACGCCCTTAAGGTCTTCATCGCGATACCGCCGAAACTCGGAAAAACTAAATACGTCGATCCTCATCTCGAATCGAAAAATTCTCTCAAAGCCGTTCTCGATAATCTCCAAAATACGTAACACCTTCGAAAAAAAAAAAAACTCATCGTAGCTTCGTAAAATAATTCGCAAACAAATCTGCCGTTATATCCCACAGATGTATATTTATTTATAATCATTTTCCGAAGTAACTGCAGAGCAGACGGATTTTCCAATTTGCAGAGCGAGAGTCGCGATAGATAAATCTAGGCTCGACGTTGGGCGACGGTTTTTTTTTTCTTCTTCGTTGCTTCACGATGCATTCGCGATATCGAAATAATTTTTTTTTTATACGTCGAATTTCAGTGGCAACGATGTGGCTCACTGTGGTTTTTAATTAATTTCCCGTTTGGAGACATTAAATGGTCATTCTTTTTTTTCTATATATATGTATATAAAATACTTCATTGTTTTATTTATTTTTTATGTCCACGTTACCAACGAAATTGCCGAATTGATCGTCGAGGCTGCTGCGTAATTTTACCCCCATTTTGTGGTGAATCAGCGGTTTTTGGAGAGGAGCACGACTCGAAGAAATATTGGGAATTGAAGTACGTCGAATCGTTGACCGGAAAATCCGATAAATGGAGGTAATATTTTCGTCGGGAAGGGGAAGATCCTTTGTCGACGATCCTTCTCGGGAATACACGATTATCAGCCGTCGCTGTATCGAACGTCCAGAGTGTTCGGAGATCGGTTTTTTGTTCGACCGAAGGCGTAGAGAAGCCTTGGATTAATGATTTAGCATTGGCTGGATGAAAGCGCTTTACGTTTTCCTCGCAATCGCGACGGCACTGTCGTTCCAACCGGGGTGAAACAGCTCTACCGCGAGGGGCTGGCAATGCTGAGATGCTTGATCCTCCATGTACTTACGTGCCTGTGAAAAAAACAATTATTTTTATTTTTTAATTCACTTGAACTTGAATTTTTCATTCTTGAACTTGAAATTCGAGTCGTTTGCGAGAAGATTGAGGGATTTTCATGATTTTTTTCAGTCGTGTTGATATAATTTTATTGAATTATATTGTACAGTATTAATTACGACATATGTTGGGGTACGTATATGAATTTTTTCGTGAAAAAATGTTCAATTTTGGGGGATCTATTGGCGTTGTCGCAATACACCCTTTTTTTAAATTAAAAAAAAGTGCTTTGAGAAAACGTCAATAGTTCGCCCAAGATTAAAAGTTTTTTCATGAACAAGTTCGTATGTTGAAATTTATACCGTATTAGTGTATTCCAATAAAATTACGTTAACACGACTAAAAATGAATCACAAAATTCCCTCAATTTCCCCCGCAAACGTAAGAAAAATTGAGTTGTACCAACCAGAAATTTAACGAGATTCGATTTCGTTTGTTTATTCGCATTTTCCCCCAATCGCGAAGGAAATTTCGCTGTTCCGTTCTCCATTATCTTCTCGTTACAGAGTCTTATCTCTTCCAAGCACTCTGCCTCGATCGCCCCTAGAATTTATTAAAATAAATCCATTGAAAAATACCTTCAAGATTAAAAAAAAAAAACATCAAAATTTAAATAATATATCTTCCAAGTGGAAAATATTGAATCTCACTGTTTATCATGGTATCTTTCGCGTTAGGACTGTCGTGAGCTTCGGCAAGATATTCCTTCAGGGCGACGAGAGACTCGTGACAGTCGACGAACAGTTGCGGATATCGTCGGACCAACAATTTTGTTAGCAAATCGTTGGCTCGATTGTACATTATAGTGCTGTGAGGAGTGCACATGATTTCGTCTTCCGTTCGTCGAACGAGCAAAACCGTGCCGTCGTATTCGTTGAGTTGTTCCGAAACATTTAGATTCAGGTGATCTCTTATCGCGGTTCGCACGATGCACTCGATAAACGTCGGCATTCGCGCGATCGCCAGAGGCAGCACATCGTCGAACGTTGCGTCCAACACCTGCGATTGAATAATTTTTATGACACGCTGTGCGTAAAAGTGCGGTTTTACGCTCACTTCGTTTTATTGAACACCTTGTGACATTAAAAATCGTAGAATACTCGTACGAAAAACGTTTTTCGACACTCGTCAGAAAAAAAAATTTTCGTACTAGTGTCATAATGTACTATTTATGACACGCTGTGCGTAAAAATGCGGTTTGACGCGAACGAAGTGAGTATTTACACACCTTGTGACATAAAAATGTATACGACACTCGTGCGAAAAACGTTTTCTTGGCTCGTGTGATTGCAACACTCGTCAGAAAATTTTTTTTCGTCCTAGTATCATAATGTACTATTTTTGCCGTCAATTTTAAGCTTTTTTTTTTTTCTTAACAGTGGTTACGATTCATGAAGTCGATTTTGCCAAAAAATAGCGTTATAAATACGGTAATAAATAATAAAAATATAATAAATAAATGATAAAAGTTAGTTAAGACTAATTGAATCAAATTTTGCAAAAAAAGTCAGCATTATTAACCGAAGAAACTATGACAATGTGACTTTACTGATTTTTTTAAGATTTATTCATTACCAAACTGTTGATTTCCGGATAATTAAGGGCCGCCCACGTGGCCGTGTAGCCACCGATGCTCCAGCCATGGAGTATCACCCGTTCAACCGGAAATCCGAGCTTCTCGATCGCGAAACTCATCACCGCGTCTATCGCCGCTTGTTCCTGTCCGGGAAACGGCTGTCCCTGCGTCAACACATCGAAAATCATTCCATAAACAAAACAAAAAACCGAAATTACTTCAACTCCAAACCAATCAGTTTCACACCCGAAATTATATTATATTTTATTTTTTTTACGAAATCTATCAATTATTTTCGCAGTTTAGTTTTTTTTCCTTGCATCCTTTATATTAATTTTTTTTTCTCGAATAGATCGAAAATCATTCCATAAACTAAAAAACCGAAATTACTTCAACTCCAAACAAATCAGCTTCACACCGGAAATTATATATATATATATATTGTTTTTACGAAATCTATTAATTATTTTCGTGGTTTAATTTTTTTCTTCCGTCGTATCTATTCAATTAATTTATTTTTCTTTCGAACAGCTCGAAATTTAAATAATTTCATTGTTCGAATGACTACCAAATGATTTTAAAAAATCGCTTACGGTGCTTCCACCGAAACCCGGATGATTCCATCCGAGAACGGAGTAGCCTTTGTGAAGCGGAGTCGTGACTATTCCAATTTCGTAGAAACCGCAATTTCCCTCGCACGATACGACGAGAACGTCGCCGTTGGAGGTTCGATTGCGACGATCCATGAACATAACGTCGATCTCGTTTCGATCCGACGATAGGAGCTTGAATCGCTCGCCTCCCTGCTCCAACAAATCTATCCTGCCCTGCAGCAAAGTCGCTCCTTCAATCACAAATGCAAATTATTATTTTTATTTTTATTTTCTATCAACTTCGAGCCAGATGAGAACGACGGTCGTTTAGAATTATGTGTCGGGTTTACTCATTGCCCAGTTGATGAGGGTCATGCTTCCGGGATACATGAGCTTCAGCGCTACCGTGTTGGCCACTACGTAAGCCGCTAACTTGCACAACAGAAGCGTCAATCCGTCCCGTTTGTAAACCCAATCCAGTCCGGCTATCTTCCTGTCCAAAAGAGTTTTTTTTTCATTCTTTTATTTTCATTATTTAGACGACGAATCGTTGCCTCTTTGATCGTAAATGGATTATTATTTTACGACAAAAATTTGAGTAGAAAACTTTAAGTTAATTCTTTAGAGAAAAAAAATTTGATTTGAATTATTTTTTTTTTTAAGAAAATTTTATCTCAACCTGGACTAGTTTTGTGATTTTGGTTGATACCAAAGTAATTATTTGATTGTTTGGTAGTGTCATCATTGTTGCTTTTATTATTGTTACGATGACTATCCTTATTTTGACTATTATATCATTATTGATAATAATGACAATAATAATAATAATATATTATTATTAGTAATAACATAGTAAAATGATAAAATAATAATGGAATAAATATAATATTGGTAGTATGATAGTAATACTATTTTATAGTAATAGCAATAATAATAATTATATATTATTATTATTATTGGAAAATAACATTTCTGACAATATTATTATTCGTATTGACCTTATGATTGCTATAATAATAATAATAATAATAATATATAATAATAATAATAATAATAATATATAATTATTATTATTGCTATTACTATAAAATAATATTGGTAGTATAATAGTAATATTATTTTATAGTAATAGCAATAATAATAATTATATATTATTATTATTATTTTTTTCATTATTATATATTACTATGATTATTATTATGGCAATCATAAGGATAATAAGAATAATAATATTGTCAAAAATGTTATTTTCCAAAAACTCAACTTTTGGGAGAAATGTAATCGTTAGAGATGTAATTACAATTTCCAAGCATAATTGAGGAAAATCGAGGAGTGCTTCGATCAAATAGTAAATGTGTTGTCTTACCGTGGAGGTTGAGCGGAATGTTTGTATTCGATCGGCCACGCTTTGAAATCAAAGTCGTACCTAAGAAGCTCCTGCTTCTTTTGCGAGTCGTACTTGGACGTGGCGTCGCTCAGGCTCCTGACGAATTTGACGTAAGTAGGAGTGCCGGCTCTGGCGTAGCCTCTGATAGCCAGCGATGTGACAAGAATGAAGCCGGCGCCCGCCGAGAGCCTCAGGAGCGAGTGCATGTTTTCGGCGAGGGAATAATTTCGCCTGTAAGCGGCCACCAGCGGAAAGATATAGAAGCTGATGGACCAGATTGCTGCGAACTGAAAACAATACGACGATCGTTTGGACTTCGACTCGATGGGAAAACAACATTAATGTTAAAATAATAATATTAAATTAATAATAAATCTAACTCACCGATGCGACAACATTGTCACTCCATCGTTCCAAACTTCGGGGCTCGTACGATTTCTGCGTCCACAAAATCAATAAATCCCAGGTCCAATCAGAACTCGAATAAACTCAAATAAACTACTCCTATCATTGAATAAACGATAAATCGTTTTTCACCAGGAAAAATCGCTCGCAAAGCAAAAACGCCGCATTAAAAAATTAAATCATCTTACCCAGCTTGCGTCGTGAAATTTGTACAACGATGGACCAAACACGTACTCCCAAACCATCCTGTTTATGTGTTTTATATATATTATTATCTTATGAAATTTTGTCTATCCGCGAAGTCCACGATGACGGATGACTATCACGTATTTGTGAATACGTAAAGGAATTATTGATGTGAGATCGCTTTCTCTCTCTCTTCTTTCTCTCTCTCTGCGTGTTTTTATGTTGCTCTTCCCCTCTTTCTGTCTCTTTTTATCTTTCTGTATACGCCAGTAGTGGGAGTTGTTCCCACAGCGACCATTTTCAGTGTAATTGACGCCATCGCCGCTACGAGGCGCTGTAAAATCGATTTTTTAAATACCCCGAATGATTCCTAACCTATAATAATCCACCATAATCGTGCCGACTTGTTCATAAAGCTCGCAAGTTTGAGTTTCGTTCGTCGTAATTGAAATCTATCTCACGAAGTGTACTTTTCAGACAATAAAAGGCATACAATTATGTTTTGTCTTGTAATTATTTCAACGATGTTGTATTCGATGCGGTGGAACGATTAGGGTGTCAACGCGCATGCGCGAGAATAAATCGTTGTAACGCAGCGACGCGGGCGGATTCGGAGCGAACCGAGAATTATTCTGACATTAAAGGTTCGTTCATACCGAGAAAAAGATTTGCCCTATTGCAAGTTTTTACAACGACGACGACAAGAACGAAAACGACGAACGGGTCCGGCGTTCCGGAGCTCTGCGCTGCGTCTTCTTCACCGCACCAGGGGGGCTTAACGAGACTCTGGACTCGTCCTGACTCCGTCGTTCGACAGAGGTTAGAGGGATTTCATTCACTATAATGCTAGCTTTTGCATTAGTTTCGTCTAATTTATGAGCAGATTTTTTGTTTGCTGTCTTACCTGCTTTGAAACACGATTCCTGGTTCATAAATAAAATATCTGGACTCGAGATTTTAGGATCGTTGCATTTCTGGGTTTGGAATTGAGATTTTGTATTCGACATTCGACTATCTCGAAGTTTGGTCTAACAGCTTCTCGATCGCTGCATAATCACATTGTTGAAACGATTAAGCGACGATGTAGCACAGTTGTTTTTTGTAATAGGAATAATTATTTGTTGACAGCTTGAAAATAGCGACATGGACGTGCCTCGGAAGCCCAAAAGCCCCAGAACGGCCAGAATCAAGGCAGCAAAGGCATTGAAGTAAGCCACGACTACGATTCGTATCAGCGTCACCTAGATTCTCCCACTAACCGAATATCTAATTTTTCAGGAAGCTTCCGACGGCTCTACTGCTGAAGAGAAAAGCGGAATGCGACGCAAAGGCTTTGAGAATCGTGGAACAGATGATCGAAACGGGAGTCAAGGAGGACTGGCTGCTCGAAAATGTAATTTTCACATAAACACATGCCGTTAAGACTTTTGCCACACGATTTTGTATTAATAATTTTTTTTCCCCACAGCTGGGTCAGATAAACAGATCCCACATGGAAGACATCGCCGAAGAACGGTCCATAGTTAAATTATGCGGTTATCCTCTGTGCGATAACCCTCTGAAAAAAGTCATTCGCAAACAGTATCAGATATCAACTTTGAAAAACAAAGTCTACGACATCAGCAGAGTGAAGAATTTTTGCAGTTACGGTTGTTACACGGCAACCGAATATCTGGCGGAACAGATGTCGACGAGTCCTCTCTGGGTCAGAGAGGACGAAGAGATACCAAAGTTTCGCATTCTGCCCAGGACTCAATCGCGAAGCAAAAGTCCACCGGGCGTAGAAGTCGACTTGATAGGCATCAAACTTCCGGACGACACGAACGAAGATCCTGAGACGACGGGCGACCACGAGAAGAAGGAAAAAGAAACGAGAAAGCGTAGCTTTGATGCGAAAGAAGCAGAAACGCTGGATCGTGAAGAGAAAAATGATCGAACGAGCGATAGACGTACTAATGAAGATCCAACGAATGAGTCTGGATCGAAAGGATGCGGAGAGATTGATGAAAATATGGAAACGGAAGGTGCTAACGCTTCTACTGCATCGAGAATCCCGAAAAAAAGCGTTAGATTCTCGGCAAACACGACTGTGATGGGGACCGAAGAGGAAGAAACGAAGAAAATCGATGAAAATCGTTCGGTTGTTGAGAACGAGGAAGATTTCGTAGATACTATAAAAAAATTAAGACTGACGGAGGTAGAAATAACAGATGAAAAGCCTCAATTAGATATTCATACGAAAATAAATTCGAAATCAAAAGCGGACAAAAATGAATCTAAAAATCGTAGCGTTGAAAGTCATAAAATCATTTTATTGTCCGATTGCCCGGAAAAGCAGGACGAAACTTCCGCGATTGCTTCCACGAATTCAGAACCGTGTATTTCCCAGCCCGAGACGAAAGCTCCCGCGGAGAAGCCCAAATCCGAGCGACGAAAGCTCAGAGAAGCGAAAAAGGAAACGAAAATTTACTTTGAGACGGCGACCGAACGAGTGGAAAAATGTTTCAAGGAATGGATCACCGAAGAAACCATTCTTTTGCTTCACGGGGAAGAGATTGAAAAGAGAAAAATTATCGAAAACGTTCACACGCAAGAGAAATACGTTGTTTTGTGCAAAAAGCTCAATCACTTGCAGTTGGAGGAGGATCGCGAGGAAAACGAGAGGATTGGAGAATTGAAACCAGCGCCTCATTTTTCAACGTTGCAAGAGGAGGCGAAGAGTATGGATTTAAAGGTGGTTTTATCTTTTGCTCGTTTGAAAAAATGCAAGTTAAAACTTTGCAAAATACATCTCTGAGATTTGAAGCTCGAATTTCTCTAGAAAGATTTTTTTTAAAATCAATTCTCGATTTTTTATGGAGGATTTCGTGAATTTTCTCGAATTTTGAAGAAGTATTTTGCAAATTTCTGATTGCAGTTTGGTCGCTGGTTAAAATGCGGTTGCCTTCGACTAATCTCCAACAAATTTCATACAAAATACGGCTGAATAATATCTCTATCGTTAATTATTCGTTAATCAATTATTAGTTACTCCACAGTTAGTAATTGGGATTGAATCGATTAAAATTGGCAAAAATGTATTTAAAAAAATGATTCCCGACAAATTTAGCATAGTTTCAATTTTTTACAAAATTCTTTCGCTCGAACAGGTTCGGGCTTTCTACGAAGGACGAACCGTCGTCGATCCAAGCGCGAACGAAGCCGCGAATACGATCAAGCAAGAGGATAACGAACGAGAAACTGTGCTGCCCTTGCTTGATCTGCACGCCCCTAAAGCCCTTCGTCGTCGAATATTCCTCGACAAATTGAACCGAGTACTGCCGGATCTGCTGCGAGCATTGGCAGGCAGCGGAGAAAACTCGTTGACGCGATATGCCGGGAGTTACGAGAGATGCGCGGCCGTGAAAACTCTGGTCAGCACGTTTTCGCTCTCGGCCACGAACATCACGTTTAGAACTGCCGAATGGACTTTGGTCGCTCTTATTATCATTAAATTGTGAGTATTTCATCCGGAAGCGAGACGATTCGTCGATGGCGGCTTCGAAGCACGGCTTTATACGACATTAAGGGGAAATATTCGAGTGGACGGTGGAAAAAATCGGTCAATTTTAGGGATTATTATCTTATATCGGAAATAAAAAATCGAATAATCTTTGAGATAATAATTTCCAAAATTCGCCTTTTTTCCGCTGTCTACTCTAATGTTTCACCTTAAATCAGTTATTTTTAAATCAGTATAATTTTCAATCTCTGAATCTTTGAAATAATTTTCTCAAATTCCCAAAATTCGCAATAAAAATAATCAAAGTTGATTAAAAATAAATAGAATAATTTATATCCAACTATTAGTTAAATTAATTTCATTCTCAAAGTATCAAAAATATTCTCTGGTTTTGTACAAACGACGGAACATATAATTTCTCGGAGAAATAACGTAACGACGTGTAATTACGTTCGTAGATTGAGCTGCCTGGATCCCGAAATGAAGAATCTGCTCTCGAGCAAGCAAGGTTCGATGTATGTCTCCATGATACTGATGTCCTTCAAATTACCCTCGAATTATCTGGAACTCATGATGCTTGCGACGAGTCTTCCGAAAACCACCGCATACGAGGATTCGTGAAGTTTGAAAAAAACAATTTTCATGTTCTTAAACGTTGAAATATATTTGTTTTTCGTAACTTAAAGTATAATTTTCGAATCACTAGCTAAGCTCCATCCTCGCCTTATCTCCTTTTCCAACGCGTTGTCGATAATTTCGTCGCCTTTTTCATTAAAAAAAAAAAAAAAAAAGTATTTAAAATTCTGTATTGCATCCGAAGAAATCCCGAAAGTATTTCTCACGTCGTCGTGTCTGGAAGAACTACGATCGTTACGATTCGTCGAGCAAAATCATTTACAATCGAAGAATTACTCCGAAACGTAATTCTTTATGTATGAAAAAGAAAATATATATCAATTCTATAAATTTCTAAATTGCAAAAACACGTAAATAATTAATTCACGAATGATTAAATACGTAGAGAAACGTTTTTTCGAATGAGAAGATCATTAATTGGCCGATTAAATTTGAAAACGAAGAAGAGAAAAAGGAAATTCTAAAGAGAATGTATTATAAAATCGTTGCCGGTCCAGGCGTCGATGGCGAAGGAACACCGGCGAGAGGCGAAGCAGGACAATCGAATCCCAATCGATCGATCTGCGTTGGCGGTGGTGATGGTTCGTCCTTCGGTACAGTGCCAATTTTTTCTCTCAAAGATTCGTACAAACTGTGAACCGCCTCGTTGTGCTGTGAAAAAAAATTAGAATCAATCGTGTAAATAACGTTTGAAATTTCGAAATTTTATTCGCAATTAAGGTGAAGCGATACATCGCCGTAGGTAAGTAGATTTACCAAGAATTACGTGTAATTTACCAAATATTCCGCACTACTTCACGCCTAAACGACTGAACGGAATTCGATTAAATTTGGGTGAATCTATGTAGAATTTATCAAGGACCAACCTATATCTCATGTTTTTCCCAAACAAAATTTCGGATAAAGATTTTTTTTTATCGCAAAGAAATCCGCGAATTTTTTTTTTTGCGATTTTGAGAAAAACATGAGATTGGTCCTTGATCGATTCTACACAGATCTACCGAATTTCATCGAATTCCACTGAGCCGTTCAGGCGTAAAGTACCGCAGAATATTTGCCAATTTACACGTAATTCTTGGTAAATCAACCCAGCAACGGCGATGCATAACTTCGACTCAACAAAAAATCCGTTTGATTACCTGACTCGTCGGTTGCAGAGCTTTGACGAGTGAATGCAGTCGCGCCGGTGGCAATTTCGGATAAATGTACCACAGCAGTTTGAGAAGATGCCTCGTTACGTTGTCTCGCCCAAGACCGGCGAGGAAAAATTCGTCGAAGATGACCGTACAAAAAGATTCGTTCGAGAATTCATCGGACATATTTAAAATCAGAAGGGAAACCTGAATGAACAAATACGAATTTAGCAACGATCAAAATCAGCCACATTGAAAAAAAAAAAATCCTTTCATCCTCAGAAAATATTCACCAACCCATAACAAATCAATTTCCCTCCCTAATTACGATTCCCAATCAATCGCCGATTAAACAAAACATTATTTCGGTACAAAAAAAATTGAAAAAAATTTTTAAAGATAAAATATTTTACAAACTCACGAGGGTGTGTAAAAATGGATCTTCGAAAGCTCGTTGAGCTTGACAATTGGGAAGAGTAGCCAGGACTCTCATGAGACCACGTGCGTCGCCTCGACTCTTTCCGGAAATTCCACCGTGACTTCCGCCGCCTCCACCGACGTTTCCACCCGCACCTGCGCCTCCACCACCGGCTCCGCCACCCACGTGAAGCGAATAATACATGGAAAGCACAGCAGCGACTCCGGAAAGCTGTGAATAAGCTTGACAAGCGTCCGGTGGCGGTCCAGAATGTTCGATTATAGCGATCGCGCTCGCCCTCTCGTCCGGTGGCAATTTGCTGTTCAATTGTCTTATCTGATCGTCGACCATGAGAGACATCAGAGCTGGCAAAAATTTCGTCACTATCTGACTGTCCAATTTCGGTTCTTTGAAATCTTGTGAATCGATCATTTGCCAAGCTGACAATCCGAGAGCGAGCATTCTCAAGAGAAGTATGAGAACGGGATTGTCGCGAGGCATCGATTCGCCGTTTATCAAGTGCAGAGCTATCTTTATCGCGCTGCTGGCGAGAAAATTAACCGCGTAAGGATCGCACAGGGTCATGCTCAGATCGCCCAAAACTTGTTCCTGGCCTCTCTGTTGTCGGAGAACAAAACGAGGAACAATAAGTTTACGGATAAAATCTTAATTTCTACGTGGATTTGGCCAATAAATTAACTATTTTTTTTGTAACTATTTATTATAATAATTAAGAATTTGAGGATGCTAACTTGAAGGTGGCAACTGGGATTTTTCAAACATTTTAGAGGGGCTTTAGAATTCGAGCGTCTTTAATGATTATTACCTAAATTACATTATTTTTTTTTATTACCCGTATGCTGTCGAGAAAACCCTGCAACTCTCTCGATCTCTTGATATCGACGTTTTTTTCTCGTATACAAGCATCCAAGCACCAAGTGAATTTGTGGCAAGGATCCACCGATATTATGTCTTGAACCTCGAGATCGTGTAGCGCCATGAGAAGCTCGGCTCTTAGCGTACAGTAGTGAATGTTTTTGGTTCTCAAGAACAGAGTTCTGAGAAATTGCAGCACCATGTCGTACAATTTAACGCTATGGCCGATCATGTGCGCCAGTTTTTGTACTACTTCGCCCTGCCTTCTCACCTGAAAAGTGGGAGATTTATTGTATTGGAATGAATTCATTTCGACAGCAGTGAAGGATTCCGATCAATGACTCGTCGCGATTTGCAATACGGTAAGACGTCGTTTATCGGATGTTCGATTAACTAAGGCATTCACATTAATAAGTACCTTCAAGGCATTCAATAAAAATGTAGCGGAACCGTACCTTGGGCGAAGGCGTGAAGAACAGACTGTTTAAATTCCTATGATCGAAGAGCACGAGCTCTTTCTCAATGATATATTTGCTGAACAGAGGCGAAACCTCGTCTCCGAACAAACTCTGATTGTCTTTCCATATCTGTCTCTTGACTTCGGTATCCGCGCTGCCGTAAAGTTCCTTCTCCCTGACTAGAACCCTGAGATATTTGTCGTCTATGTGCGGAGTGTTTCTGAGAATGCACATGACGACGGGTCTGAGCGCGGCTACTCTGACCGCCGGAAAGCTCTTGGAAAGCAATTCTTTGAGTCTCTTGTCGCCGGTGTTGGCATTCTTTTCGCCCCTCTCGGCGCCAATCTCGTTTATACGTTTGACGAGTTTGTCGCGAAGTTCCTCCAGCACGGAGGCATGGAAATCGAGCCTGCGCACGCCATGGAGATCGAGAAGAGGCAACATCGGCCGCAGGGAAGGCAAAAGAACACCATTTTCCAGCTGAAACTCTTCTATGGCCTTGAGGGGATCGGTGCAACTCGTCAGAGCGTCTCTGAGGAAATTTTGACCGACGATTCCGAGATCCTCGAGACCGTCGCCCGTAGTACCGCCATTGTTTCTCGTAACGCTCATTTCATTAGAATTTTTCAACCGCGTTTCCGTCGAACTTCACTTTCGAACGGTTCTACTTCGAAACATTTGACAATTACACGACAATCATGATTGTTTACATGTTTGGAATTTTTTTAGGTTATGTTGACCATTGTAGGGAAATATTGAATTTCACCGGTATTCCGGATTTCTAGTTGCCAGCAGATGTCACGGCTGACCGCAGCGACATCAGTCGGCGCCATATATGGGCCCTCTCAAGGTCGCGTTCTGAAACCTAACTCGAGTACAACTTCAATATCTCTCTTGCTCCACCGCAATCGTCGATGGCGCTACCGCACTCGCACTCGCTTCGAGTTGACTCGAGTAAGGTTTCGGAACGCAGTCCAGGCAAATGATCATTTTATTGGCCCACCCTCCTCAATCAAGTTCGGTCTTTTGTTCTCTAGACTTCTTGCCTAAGTTCCCAAGCGCTGTGCGTGTGTCCCCACTGACCTTCGCAAAAATCGCGATATTCCCCAGCGTCTAGTAACTCTTCCCCTTTGCCGCGTCAATTCTCCCGCAAATTCCGTCAGGTGTCGCGAATCAACGACCAAAAATCCGTGACGACGATCGTCCATCTCCAATAATCGACGTTTCCACGATTATCCCGGAACCACTACCAGAGATAATATTTTTGTGAATGACGTTTGACCGTTACTGGGTTAAACGTTTTAACTGATTATTATTCATAGTATTACAACGGCGACATTTGACGAACGTAATCGTACGATAATAGCAGTCACGATGGAAAGCATTTTTCACGAAAAGGTAAAAAAAAAATCGTTATTTCGTATAAATAAAATATTATACCGATGTCGTCGTTATTATTTCCTGTAACGCATCGTGTAATTCGTTTTTTTTATTGTTTCGCAGCAAGAAGGTTACCTCTGCGCACAGCATTGTCTGAACGCCCTTCTTCAAGGTTCCTACTTCAACGCTGTAGATCTAGCCAATTTTGCTAATCAACTGGACGAAGAGGAACGAATCAGGATGGCGGAGTCCGGTGTCGACAGCGTAGACTATCAAAGATTCCTGGAGGTAAATTTCTTGGGCGATTCGCGTGTCTGGTAAATTTGAATATTTACGTTTTCGTTTATCGTAGCAACCGTCCGGCAATATGGACGACAGCGGTTACTTTTCGGTACAAGTCATAAGCAGCGCTTTGACTGTTTGGGGCCTGGAGCTCGTCCCCTACAACGGAACCGAACCCATGGCTCTCGTAGCTCAGAGCGATCCTACGTAGGTTATTATTATTAAGATTATATTTACTATCATTATCGTCACAATTATTGTTAAATCAATGATGGTAATTAAATGCGCTTTCTTAGAAAAAAATTCCTCATGTATATGCTGCATGAAATTGATCGCTGTTGAATCGATTGAAATCAAGTACTTTAAAGAAAAAAAAGCTTCATCCAAATCACAGACCCATTGGGTCAATAGCGTTTCGTCTCGTGTGGAATGCCTCCTATACATCACTATTTATTTACTCATCCTAATTCTTTCCATTCATTCCAGACAAATGCAAGCCTACATCTGTAACTACAAAGGTCACTGGTTCACGATAAGAAAATTAGGCAACCAGTGGTTTAACCTAAATTCAGTGCTAAGCGGTCCGCAATTGTTGTCCGACACATATCTGTCCATGTACTTTGCACAGTTGCTGCAGGAAGGTAACCAAGGCTCTTAACCATTTTCCTCCGACTTTTCTCACTCGTCCCAGATATTCTCAAATTAACTTTCGCTATCCAAGGCATCGCTTCCGTCTTAAATTTCTTGTTTTCTTTCCCCCGCAGGCTATTCGATTTTCCTCGTAGTCGGTGGATTGCCTGAGTGCGTCGCCAATGACGTTATCCTGAAAAATCCTGTAACCGCGTCGTCGACAAGAGCACGAACCGCTGCCCAACCCACGACCTCCGTCAAACCAGAATCAAAAGGATACCGCTTGGGAACAGCCGAAGAAGACGAAGCAAAAATTCTCGAAGCAGCTAGAGCGATGGAAAGAATAAAAGTACCCGCAAGATTGACTCATGGATTGATTCACGCCGCATCAACGTCGTCTCGCGCCTCTCCAAGCACCGAACAACCTCGAATACCATCGTCCAACGTAACAACGTCAACCGACAAACCTCAAGAACGAATAATTCCCATACGTTTGGATTACAACGATGAAAACGACGACGAGGAAGAAATAAATCTGCAAAAAGCTCTGCAACTGAGCCTTCGGGAAATTCAAAAAACCGCGGATAAAAATTTGCATTCGAGATTAACGATGGAAACCGATGATAAAACGAACATTCCACGTTCGCGCGACATCGTTGACGAGACGGACGACGAGGAAGAAATAAGAAAAGCTTTGCAATTGAGTTTGGAATGCGTTACAGCACCGGCAACGCCGGATCCCGACGAAGAATTGAGAAAAGCTCTTCAAATGAGCCTCGAATGCGTCACCGCTCCAACGACTCCCGATCCCGATGATCTCAGACGCAGGCGTCTGGCTCATTTGGGAATTCATTCGAGATCCGCGAATGCGGAATCATCGACCAAACTCAATACTTAACGATAAACGGCTTAGCTACGTTATATATATCTTTAAATATATATATATATATATTCCGTTATTTTCCTACAAAACCGTTTCCCAAATTTCCCCCTCCTCATCCCGCTATCTTTACGTCATGTAACGTACGAACGATGCTGTTACGGAGATTATTAAAATATTGTTTACAGTGAATTATAAGGCGTGTGATTTTAACTGAATCGGTAGATAATTGCCTTTAGATTTGTATACTAAAATGGCTAATGCTGTGGAAATTGAGCGGTAATAATAATAATAATAGTGATAATTATAATAAAGAGAAATATATATTGATGAAAAGGGGCTAATTGATATCGATAGAGCGAAACTGCGAAGATTTATTTTTTGCACGCGGATGCTGGGGCGCGCGAACGCGACGGACCAAGATGGCGGCGATAGTTGTGGGAAGTTGGTGGTGTTGGCGGCGGAACGGTTTTAGCACGGTATGGAGGGGGGCGGAATGTTATTTTGAGACCGACCTTGAGGATAAAAGTTGATATATTATATTATATTCGTAACAGCGTGTGAATAAAAATGATTTTCTGCCTGTATGTTTTTTTTTTTTTTTTTTTAAGTATAAACGACTGAACTGATTACGATGAAACTTTTGCAGGGTGCTTTCAGGGTGGTCGAAGTTAAAGTCGAGGGTTTACGGAAGTTACAATTTCCGGGAGGGAGGGAAGTGATTTGAAGGTCTTCAGACATTGATCTAATTTGAAACATTCTATTAAAAATATTCATCCAAATTGAGGCGGAATTTACAGTTAATGCGATTCATGGGGATGCTTTGTGGAATGTTTAGGCGGGTTGAGTTAGCGTAAAAACCGGCTTATTTGATTTCGTCTTCAGTCCGCGAATATTTGTCAGACATTTATTCTTGATAATAAATTCTTAGCGCTTCGCACCGTTTCGAACCTAGTCGCGATCGCGAGCTGCATCAGCGCCGCGAGTGACAAAATCCAAAAGACAAATCTTTCCTCTCGTTATTCCTATTCGTGCGGAGGCTTTCTAGTCGCCATGTTTTCGTGCTTTTCCTCAACCGCTTCGCCGTTATTCCATTCACCGTTAGTCCGTGTTAGTCGATCATAAACGTTCCAAAGGAAACGTCGACAAATCGACCGAACAGTCTTCGACACAGAAAGAATAAAAATAAAAGAAATAAAAATTTGTACAATGAGTTTGGTTACTTGCGTCGCACCGGTTAACATCGCCGTTATCAAGTACTGTACGTTGATTATAATAAAACATTATCATATGCCGTTTTCTTATCACCCGTGAGCTTCCCAATCGCTTTATTATTCAAAATAGTCCATCAAAATCTTCTTTTTCTCTTACGTGATCATCGAAGACTCGAATAAAAGTAATTACTAAGAACCAAGTAAAAAAATATTGAAAAAAAAAAACACGATACCGAAATTTCAGCCGTTGCCGGATCTTATAGTCGCTAATCTTAAATTCAAATTTGACGGACAATAGCGCGCCAATCGTTGGAATAAAGGAAGCAACTGCAACGTTTCTAACTTCGTGTATACATTTAATGTTTTGCACCTATAAAAAGTGCGAACTGTTTAGTTTTTATTCGATAGAGTGAATATTGCAACGGATGCCGATTTAAATACCGGTTATTCGATTGAGCAAAATTAAATATACTCGGTCGGTAACAAAAACTGTAAACCATTTTATTATAGGGTGCCGAAGGTTTTCGGACAAAAAGATAGTCTTGAATTATTCGTCTCATTGTTTTTCATGACGTAAGACTTTTTTTTTACCCAGAAATGTTCTGCACTGTTGAAAATAAAACATTGTTTGCAGCTTTTGTTACCGACCGAGCACACTAACGTTTTGAACGGCGATGTGGTAAAAATAGATTGATTTATTCAGGGGGCAAACGAGATGAGGATCTTATCCTTCCAATCAATGACTCGATCAGCGCTTCGCTCGACACGGAACAAGTAAAAACTCGCACAATGCTTCAGGAATCGCTTGAACAACTCTTTCGCTTCGACAAAATATATAAATATATATTTTTTTGAAATTTTCATTGGTTTTTCAGCTATGCGCAAAGACTACGGTCATGGCGAGTTCGAAATTCGAAGAGGATCGAATTTGGTTGAATGGCCGGTGAGCTACGAAAATAATTCGACTCGAAATTAATATCTTCATTTCTTCTTTAAATTTTCTTATATTTTAATTAATCATGATATCTTCATTTCAGAGAAGAATCAATGAGCAACAAGAGATTGCAGAATTGTCTTCGAGAAAGTTCGTATAGTTGCCGGGATTTTTTTTTCTTTAATTTTCAGGTTTGGAAAAATATTAAATTTCGTGATAAAATTATTTGCAGTTAAGAAACGAGCACAGCTGACGCCGGAGATGGAAAGTTGGAAAGTTCACATTTGTTCGAAGAACAATTTTCCAACTGCCGCTGGATTGGCCTCGAGCGCAGCTGGCTACGCTTGTTTGACCGTTGCCCTCGCAAAATTGTACAAAATTGAGGTAAAACGAGTGAACTTTGACGACGCTATCTTCGCTTATCATAATAGTTTCATGAAATATCATTCTACGCTTTTACTTTGACTTCCATTCGATTTTCTTACCTATCGTTTATCTTTTTCCAAAATCGTTTAATATCCGATTGCAACTTTTGTCGATAATTTTTTTACGAAAGAACAAAATTATCGACGGAAGTTGCAACCGGATTTCAAAGGTCTACATGCCATTTTAAGCAGTTTTCAAAGAGCTTTCAAATAAAACTTATGAGATCGACGTAGCTATAAAATTCGCGGAGCTATGATTTTTTTTTTAATGAAAACTTCGTGTTCTTCTCACGTTAATCAAATGTCCAAACATAAAAAATCATGGGGAATTCTACGGATGCAAGATACTTCGTAGAGAATCAATGCTTATCATTTTAAATCGGAATTTTTTTAAAACTTTTTTTAAGCCACCCTAATATTTATATAATAGCTATCGATCACAGAAAAACCCATTACAAGACAAGATTACACAATAATAATAATAATAATAATAATAATAAAAATAATAATAATAATAATAATAATAATAATAATAATAATAATAATAATAATAATAATAATAATAATAATAATAATAATAATAATAATAATAATAATAATAATAATAATAATAATAATAATAATAATAATAATAATAATAATAATAATAATAATAATAATAATAATAATAATAATAATAATAATAATAATAATAATAATAATAATAATAATAATAATAATAATAATAATAATAATAATAATAATAATAATAATAATAATAATAATAATAATAATAATAATAATAATAATAATAATAATAATAATAATAATAATAATCATAATCATAATCATAATCATAATCATAATCATAATAATAATAATAATAATAATAATAATAATAATAATAATAATAATAATAATAATAATAATAATAATAATAATAATAATAATAATAATAATAATAATAATAATAATAATAATAATAATAATAATAATAATAATAATAAAAAATAAAAAATAACTAAATAACCTTATATCGAACTTTTAGGACAACATCAGTGGAATAGCGAGATCGGGTTCGGGTTCGGCTTGCAGAAGTGTCTTCGGAGGTTTCGTGAGATGGTACATGGGTTCAAATCCAAACGGAACGGACAGCATGGCCCGTCAAATAGCCCCATCCTCTCACTGGCCCCAAATGCGAATTCTCGTTCTAGTCGTCAACGACAATAAAAAAAAAATCTCATCCGCCTTCGGAATGCAAAAAGCCGTCGAAACCTCGGAATTTCTAAAATATCGCGCTGAAAAAATTGTTCCCAAACGAATCGAGGAAATGCAGGAAGCGATTTTATCTCGAAATTTCCCAAAATTCGCGGAATTGACGATGAGGGATTCGAATCAGATGCACGCGGTTACATTGGACACATTTCCACCGTGTTTTTATCTCAACGACGTTTCTCATCTTCTTATAAATCTCGTGCATTCGTACAATGCGGCTGTAAATGAAACCAGAGTAGCTTATACGAACGACGCTGGACCAAATACGGTTTTTTATCTTCTTGAGAAACACGTGCCCGAAATTTTGGGTATTTTGAATAATTTCGTGCCGGTGGGTGAGCCATGCGACGATTATGTTCGTGGAGAACCGGTTTTGAGCTCGATACCGTCTCGAGATCTCATTGAACGCATGAATATGACTGTACAGAAGCCTGGATTGTTGAAATATATAATTCATACCAGAGTGGGGGATGGTCCGAAAACGTTGGAAGATTCCAGCGAACATTTGTTGAACAAGAGCGGTTTGCCCATCGATTTTTGAAGGATTGATAAAAGAAAATCGTTGAATTTTTGTCAAGAAATTTGTATCACGTACGAGGAGGAAATAAAACTTTACGTTTGATCGTTTTCTTACTTATTTTTACAAAGTAAACACCCTTAATAGTGTGCCACTATTGAGGGTTGGCTGAACCGTAGTGGCTTACACTGCAAAATTGAATCAAAGGAGAACTATATGGATTAAACAAAGGTATTTATTATAATAATTAAACCTTGCATTCTTCATGGTTTTATTTGTTTATATGATTATATTGTTTAAACAAATGATCGAATCAGCAATATAGTGATTGGTCCTTGTAGTGGGATAGTTGAAGAGATTTTATAAATTTTTTGGGATTTTTTGGAGCAATTTACAGCACTCTTCGAGGCACCGGAAACGAGTGGCCACGTGATTCTTTAGAGGTGCCGAAAATTACGTCATCATTTAAGGGTTAAGTAATGAAAATTAAATCGATGAATCATTGAAATAAACTTTGTCAAGGTTAAAGAAAAATAGAAACAAATAATAAATAAATATTAAAAAATGGAATGGATGCTGGGTAATAATAAATAATGGAATGGAAATACATTTCGTTCTTAAGGCGATTCAGAATTCCCGCCTTGGTCGGGTTTCCATCCCCACCTCGGCTCCTGACATTGACAGGCCAGAATTATTTCTACTCGCCCCACAACCGCGTCCGTATCTACTGTTCACGCGAATTATTCGTCATAATCTACATCAGCAACATTGTGATGTAATTTCTCGCCTCGTATCAGTGATGACAAAGCGTTTGTTCAGCGTGAACGTGACGACTGATTAAATAAACGTCAAACGGCATCGAATATCGGTCAGTGGAGCATTCACGGTTCTATTGGCAGTGACGTCATCGCAGACGCACGTGCAACGATATAGCAGAAGACGTTTGAGTTTTTTCGATCGCGAAAATAAATTATTGTAGCGAGGATTGAGGGAAAATGTCAAAATCGAAAGCGCTCGATCTCATCAGAGCTGTCACTCAACACGCTTTGAAGGCCAAGACGTGGGGCACGTGTATGAACAATGTGAGTGCTATTGATTTGTCTTCTGACTCATTTTTACGTTAATCGCGAAATAGGCATAGTTGAAGTTGTATTTGATTTTCGAGAAGGAAAAAAATATATATTCTGTTTTTCATAGATTGCGTCAGACTATCATGCTAATTAGAACGAGTGTCAATTTTTTCGTAAAAATAATAATATAAGCTTCGTCGTTTTTCGTAATGAATGAATTATTGAAATATATAATTTTTTAATTATAAAAAATTTTAAATTATTGAAATTTCTGGCTAATAGGTCTTTAATTTTTTTTTGTGCTAAAATAGTTCGTGTCTCGAAATTCGTTATTTTGTAGTCATTTCGACGAAAATGTATAATAATTATAGTCTCAATTTTTTTAATTTGACAATTATTAGAAAAATAGAAATTGTGCTTAATTAAATTTTCGGCCGAGTGATAAAATATTGATTTGTTTGATTGAAATTCAGGTAGAATTTATCTCGGCCAACGATGGAAACTGCATAGCGGAATTTACGGTGGGGGAAGAACATGTAAACGGCTTTGGAACGTTGCACGGGGGTTGCACTTCAACCCTGATCGACTGCGTTTCCTCCTACGCCCTGATGACAACGGGCCGGGGAGTTCCAGGAGTCTCGGTCGACTTACACGTCACGTATGTCATTTTGAACACGCTCATCAGCCTAAATTTCTCCCAAATAAAAGAAACGAGAGAAAGAAAACAATTTGCTTATCGATTTTTTCACCGTCATAATTTATTTCAGGTTCCTTAAGGCGGCTCGTCCGGGCGAAGTAGTGACGATAGACGCAAAAACGATAAAAGCAGGACGTACTTTGGCTTTTCTCGCGGTCGAAATGTCGAAGAAGAGCGACGGTGTCGTCGTCGCTCGTGGATCGCACACAAAATTCATCGCACAATCGTGATCGTCTGTTAGCCTCGACAGTCGTTGATTTTATTCACAAGACAGTACAAACGGCATAAATTTAAATAGAGTATTATCTGGATTATATATATATAGATATATGAATATATAAATTTACGTACAATAGGCAGGAAAAATTGACTCAAGAACTGTATTATCTTTCGGAGTGGAACTCATTAACTGTAAAAGAAAAAAAAAACGGAGCACATAATTAATCCCCGAGCCTTTAAATTTTTTTTTCCCATCATCGTTGCAGTAAAAAATAGCTCTAATTTTTGCTGACATTTGGCATTCAGACCGATAAGCGTCGAACGATAAAGTCAAGAGAAATGAAATATCTACGATCATAACGGTTTTATTTATCAGCGAAACCAATGGAAACGCATCGTGATGCAAAAGCAATTAAACAATAAGGAATACAAATAATTATATCGATAATGACCATGTAAATCTCGTAAATCTTCGAATCGAGTACAGAAGCATTCAGTCAATAAAATTGTGTTTATAATATTTCGATCGTTGAATGATCTTGAATTATAATTCCTATTAAATATCAAAATTCTCATCGTGAACCAATAATTTATCTAAATTATTTATAATTATTGCAGTAATAAAAATGATTTAATTGTCGCATGATGATTGACCACAATTACAAAATTATTTCAAATACATTTCCATTGAAGGACAAAGTCGGCTGTGGGGTAAGTCTCGAAATTCCTACTGCTCAGCTTTCCTAGAACGTATATACAGATATAGTAGCGTAGCGCGTTTTACCGCGTAGCCATCTTCACGCGGTCGAACTAGCTACGCCACTATATATACAATGTGGGAAGACAGACCGGTAGGAATTTCGAGACCCACTCCTACGCCACTATGTATGCCTGTATATACTGTTTCGGGATTTCAAGGTAATGAACAACATCGCCCAGTGCGAAGGTGACAACGCTATCGGCAATCGCTGCGAAGCGAGAGAGCAGGAGAGAGAGTAGTCCATCGTTTTAAGAGGAAGGTCTACTGCTCGGTCGGTAACAGAAAACTGTAACGTATTGTTTGGGGCCCCAATTGTTCTGTCGAATAAAACTTGGTATCGTAGACCTGCGGCTCATAATTTTGCGGTCAACCGTTCTCATCTTTGATCCGAGATATTAATTGTGGCGACAAACAACGGTTTGCCATGATTGCAGCTGTCTCTCTCGCACTCACCGATGTATCGAATCGCCGTCGTGACACAGACCCCAACCCCTGCCGGCGGCGAATACGCGCGTTGAGAAAGAGAGAGATAATACATGCGATTCTGTCCTTTTTTGTACAGTCGGGCGACGAATGTTATCCACCGTTCATCCACGCCCATGACCGCCATGAGGAGACCCTTAGCCGGGGCGGGGGCGGCGGCGGGGATAGCATTCTTCACCGGATTTTACAAAAAAATACAGAATCACCGGTATTAGCTCTCTATCTCTCTCTTTTTTTCTTTCTTCCCTCCTCCCTCATTGCGGCAGCTCATGTTCCCAAAATAATGCATTCATCCCAGTGGTCGCCATGGTTGATGGAGGGGGCATCGGGAAGAAACCTCCGGATGGAAATGCATGGAAAAACCCATTTATCCCATGTGGCATCTCTGCCACGTTCCACAGCCAATCCCATAACGACTGACCACGTCAACTATTCGTCCTAATCTTCATCCACAACGGTGCGATGGCATTGTTCGGCTCGTGTCAGTCACAACAAAACGTTTGTTGACAACTGATCGAACAAGCGTCAAGCGGAATCGCATATCGGTCACTGGAGCGTCCACGCGGTTTCGATTCGCACTGACGTCATCACGGACCCACGTGCTACGATTTAGCAGAAGACGTTTGAGTGTTTTCGATCGCGTAAAGAAATTATTGTACCGTGAATTTACCGAAAATGTCAAAATCGAAAGCGCTCGATCTCCTCAGAGCCACGCAGCGCGCTTTGAAGGGCAAGGGCTGGACCGAGCGTATTGACAACGTAAGTGCAATCGATTTTTCTGTTTTGACTCGTTATTGCGTTATTCGTGGAATGAGAAAATTCAAGTTTTATTTCATTTTTCGGGTAATTTTGTTTTAAAAACATTTCATTTCTTAGGGATTCGTCAGATTATCAGGCGAATTAAAGTGATCGGCAATTTTCCTCTTTCTCATGTTTCTCGTAAAAAATAAATAGAAGCTTCGTAGTTTTCCGTAAAGAATGGATTATTGGAATAAATCCTTCTCAATTATTGAAAATAGAAAATGAATAATTAAAATATTCTTTTTTTTATTTTGAATAATTGAAAACGTTGGCATATCGTTCTTTTGTATTTCTTCTTTCTCTAATTCTCGATTTTGTCGTAAATTCATCATTACAGTTTCAATCCAATAATCAACGTGGAAAGAAAAAAAATAGAAAATTATTCAAAAAAATTGGAATTGTGCTAATTCTTGCTTAAATTTTCGGCCGAGTGATAAAATTTTGATTTGTTTGATCAAAATGCAGCTGAAGTTTGTCTCAGCCAACGATGGAAGCTGCGTTGCGGAATTTACGGTGGGACAAGAACATCTAAATGCTTTTGGAACGTTACACGGGGGTTGCACTTCAACCCTTATCGACTATATTTCCACCGGCGCCCTGATAACAACAGGCAGACCTCCAAGTGTTACGATCGATTTACACGTCACGTATGTCGTTTCCCCCAAATAAAAGGAACAAGAGGAAGAAAACAATTTGATTATTGAATTTTTCACTGACATAATTTATTTCAGGTTACTTAAGGCGGTTTATCCGGGTGATGTAGTGACGATAGACGCAAAAACGATAAAAGCAGGACGTACTTTGGCTTTTCTCGCGGTCGAGATTTCGAAGAGCGACGGTGTCGTCGTCGCTCGTGGATCGCACACAGTATTCATCGGACAATCGTGATCGCCTGTTAGCCTCGACAGTCGTTGATTTTATTCACAAGACAGTACAAACGGTATAAACTTAAATAGAGTATTACGTGGATTATATATATATTTATGTACAATAGGCGGTAAAAATAAACTCTAGAACTGTTGTCGCTCCGATCGGAACTCATTAACTGTAAAAGAAAAAAAAAAACATGGTTCATAATCACTCCGTGAGCTTTTCACATTCCATTATCGTTGTAGTAAAAAATATCTCTAATTTGTGTTGAAATCTGGTATTTGGCCCGACAAGCGTCGAAAGATAACGTCAAGAAAAATAAAATATCCTCGATCACAACAGTTCTAGTTATCAGCGAAACTTATGGAAGCGCATCGTGATACAAAAAGCGATTTAACAATGAAAAATACAAATAACTATATCGATAATGACTACGTAAATCTCTCGAATCTTCGAATCGAGTGCAAAAGCATTCCATCAATAAAAATGTATTCCTAATATTTCGATCGTCGAATAATCGTGAATTATAATTCCTATAAAAAATCCAAATTCATCGTGAAACAATAATTCATCCAAATGATTCACAATCATTCCAAAAATACAAAATTTCCGATCGTCGCCAGCTGGTTCACCACAATTCCTCCCTCGATAAAATCATTTCGAATACATTTCCATCGAATCCCGAACGCTCATTCCCGCCCCCAAATCTACAAACTCCTTCCATCCGATTTCTTCACTTCCTCCAACAAAATTTTGATTTCTTCCATCCGTTCTGCCAGCAGAATCGTTCTCGATTCGAGATTCTTCGCCTCGCGATCAACATCCTCAACAATCCTCTCGATCTCATCGATCTCCAACCTCTTCGATCGTTCCGCCGCCTTCAAATTAATTCCTTCAAGATATTTCTCCGCACTTCTTCTTCGTCTCGGTATCGCGTTGCTTCTCGAATCTTCGCAATTTTCGCAACAATCCGACCAAACTCTCAAATCCATCCTCGGAATTTCCTCACAATCGACAAAACCTTCCCCCTCTTTCGGCAAAAGAAAAACATCTCGTTGTATCCTCGTTATATTATCCCCATTTTCGCAAAGAACACTCGCCAAACTCGTTTTTTTAATCTGTTCGAGTTGTTCGGGTTTGAAAGTCGACGGATTTTCGTACCAAAAACGATCACCGTCGCGCGTACGACGAAATTGTTCGAGCAATAAACATCGAAACAACGGTCCGACCTTCGATCCGGCCGTTTGATCCTCCAATATTCCACCAACCCACACATCGATATTACCCGGATGTCCGTAAAGTTCTTCCAACTTTTCACGTACTCTCGAACTACCGATTTCAACCTTCAAATCTTCAAATTTATCAACCTTCGACATGTTACAAAATTTTCGCCATTCCACGTAACCCGGAATCGCGTGATCGCGGGATCTTTGCACGTTCATGGCAGCCAAATCGAGAGCAACCGCGTGAGCGGTGTGAAACAATTGTTCGGTAAGTTCGACGTTTAAATTTTCTTCCGGAAGTTTCAATTTTGCCGCGGTTGCGAACATTCCCCGTAAAAGTGGATCAACACCGCCTTCGTCGACGAGTCTCCAAGGTGAGAAAAAAGCGTCTCTTAGACTCAACGGACCTTGTGGAATACTGCCAAATGTTTCATTGAGACGTTCGAGTTGAGGTTGAATTATCGAATGTCCGAAACGCAACGCAGCCGTTGCAAAAACGTTCGATATACTCGCGTCCAAATTAGAATCATAATTACCATAATTTCCCAATAATTCGTCAACGTCTCGTCCAAAAATTTTTGGAATCCATTGACGATAAGAAATATGTTGCATCTGCGCACCAACGATTTTACGAGTTTCTTGATAAATTTTTTCACCGTTCCAATGTTTATTCTGATCACCGAGAATTCGCGCGATACGATTGTGTTCTCGCAACCAAATCGTGTGCATGGCCAAAAGACCGACTTGTTCGTTCGCCCGAATATCACCGGCGACGAAACAATTTATCGAACTTTCGAGAGGATTTCTACGACAATCGACGAATTGTCCGTTCATGTATGGCAACATTGGTTTTCGTCCTGGCAAAGCAGCACCTTCTCTCAACAATCCTCGATCCATTTGTAAATCACGCAAATTTTCCGCAAGATCGTCGTTGTAACCGTAAACTTGCGAAGCGTCGAGATAACTCGTCAATTGATTCATCTGTTCGCGCGGTTTCAATCCACCACCCCACAATATACTCGTAATTCCGGAACCGCAAACGGCCGAAGTTCTGACGAAATCGATGCAACGTCTGTTGGTCACGCGTGGATCACCCGGTGGTACTTCCATGGGAAAACACGGTGCGGCGTTGTCGCAAGATTTTTTGCAATCAATACCGTCCCAAGATTCGCTGGAAACGGCTGGTAAAGCGTGATCTAGATCGTGATCGAGAAATTGTCCCCATTGCATGACCATGTGCGTTATTTCGTCGTCCGAAGTTATCTTGTGAGTGGAAATGAGAGTTGTGGATATCAATCTTGCCGGTGGTTTGGGATAACCGTTGTACAATCTACCTTTTTCCCATCCAACGGGTTGAGAAAATCCATTTTCGTAAATTGGCTGCAAAATACGTCGAAAACCGGTGTAAGAAGCTCCCCAAGTCGGATGTTCGAGATTGTTGCATGTACCGTCGATACTGCGATATTTTCCGTGATAACAAACGTTGTTGCAAATTTTTGGTTTTCTATGACCCGTGCATTCGGCCAAACGTTCGATTTCTTTGATTTGATCCGCGGTGAGAACGTCTTGATAATCGAAAGCTCCGCTGACGTTCGCCGTTGAACCTTTTTCGACGTAACGTCTGATGTTCAAAAGCGTACGTTCGAAAATTTCGGCGGGACGCGCGGCGGCACGAGCGGCGGCGTTTGGAAACCGAGCGAGTTTGAACGGGTCCGAACGAGTCAGAGGTGGTGAACCGTTCGAACCGAACAAAGACGCGAGAGTTTGATTGATCGCTCGATCAACGGTTTCTTCGGCATCGTGAAAAGCTCGTGCGACGAGAAAGTCGCTGGTTCCGAGGATTTGACGAACTTTCAGAAGACTTTGAGCCGTTGCGCGACCGTAATCGTTCGAAGCCGTGCATTCGTAACGTCCGGCGTCCAATGACGTCACGTTGTAGATGTAAAGACTGCCACCCCGTGAAATTTTGTATTTTGAAATTTGTTCGAGAGCACTTCCGTCTTTTTTCCAATTTACGATGGGTTTGGGTTGACCCCGAGCGCGACAAGGGAGTTCGACGGCAGCACCGGGTTCGGCTTCCATTGTCAAAGGTGGTTCGAAGGTCAATCGAGGAGGTTGGGAATCTTGGGCGAGGACGCGCACGTCAGCGCTTACTTCGGCGTAACCGTTGGGATTGCGAGCTTGACACACGTAACGCGCTGTGTCGCGTTCGATCGTGGCGATTATGCGAAGGGTGTTGGCGGAATCTTCGAGGAAGAAACGAGAACCGGGGACGATGGGTTGACCGTTTCGCCACCATTCTATGCGGGGTGGTGGACGTCCTTCCGCGGAGCAGACGAGTGAGACGTCTTCTCCGGCTTGGACGGTTTGAGACGTTGGGATCTGTTGAACGAAATTTTGGGTTTTTTAGTGATCGGAATTGGGGGGGGGTCTGCGAGTGGGGACGTGGAGGGAGTCGTTTTTGTTTGGGTGAAGATTTTTTTGGGGATAATCTGAGGACGTAGGAAAATCGAGATAGAGATTGAGGAAACTCATTGGGAAAAAATGGGATTAATACTATTCTATTATGATTTATTATTATTATTTATAGAATAATTTGATAATAATGAAAATAATAATAATAATAATAATAAAAATAATAATAGAAATAAAAATAACAATAATAATAATAATAATAAAAATAACAATAATAACAATAATAATAATAATAATGAAAATAATAAAAATAATAATAATAATAATAATAATAATAATAATAATATTAATAATAAAAATAATAATAATAATAATAATAATAATAATAATAATAATAATAATAATAATAATAATAATAATAATAATAATAATAATAATAATAATAATAATAATAATAATAATAATAATAATAATTTAATAATTTCTATTATTTTTATTATTTATTATTCTATATTGTCTATTATTATATATGATTTATTATTCTATATTATTTTCCATAGAAGTCAATAAGCTGGAAGAAAATGTAGTTACCTCGGTAAAACGAATCGATGGGCTAGCGGTAATTATTGCCCTGGCTTTTCTCGAGATCGTTACTCCCATTTTGCTCTCCGCCATGCATTCGTACTCGCCGACGTCGTTTTCCGTGATCTCGGTGATAACGAGAGCACCGTCCTCGCGCACGACGTATCTTTCCCCGTCGGCGTTGAGCTCGTCGGAATTTCTCATCCATTTTATTCGCGGCTTTGGATCGCCAGCCACGCGACAATTGAACACCGCGGTCTCGCCTATTTTCACTTGGAGGTCCTCAGGTCCTTCCATGATTCTCGGTTTGTCTGAAAGAAAATAATAATACTTACAAAATAGGTTGATAAAAAATTTAGGAAAGGCTTCTTGTTCGGAAAATGCAGAATGTGTTGTAGTCATTTTTAGCGCTGAAGATTGGTCAATAAATTTCAGATTAAATTAAATAGTTTAGTATTTAAAAAATGCAACATAAATAAATCATTCGAATCAATAAAAATGAATTCCTCGATTCAAATCTCGATTAAATCGAGGGAATAAAAAATTTCTGTTCAAACAATCGTTGCGATTTAAATTCTTGTCTGTCACATTAGTTTCAAATTGACCACGTGGCTTATTTCACATCATTATTCTTCATGTCACATAACGATAAATCATTCGAATAATTGTCAATGAACATTAATTTAACCCAAAGTATTTAAAACGAAAATATAACAATTTTTTTCTCTAAAAAATCGTTCAAATACAATTTTCGGCTTTCAAATCAACCTCAAAGTTACTACGTGGCTTCTTTTGCATCTATTCCTTCTTTCTAATAATGATAAATTATTCAAATAACTATCAACAAAATAAAATGCCGCTCAACCAAGTCAAAGCGAAAAAAATCATAAACTTCCAATTTAAAAATCGGCATTTCTTATTGTTATTTTCTCCGGTTAATTCACTAAACTGCAATGAAAATCCGTAGTTGACATGGCCGTGAGAGATCGTCCTTGCATCTCCACCGGAGATTGACAAACCGCCGCCATTTCCGAAGGTTTTTCCCGCAGACGTTCGACGAGCCACACAAGGTCGCAATCGCAAACCAGAGCATTGCTGTCGAGACGCAATCTCGTCATGGGTCCGACGTTTTCGAAAGCGTCGGCCGGCACTCGGTGCAATTTGTTGTTGTGCAAAAAAAGACGTTCCAATTTCGGCAAATCGCTGAAAGTTCCGGGTTTTATCTCCACCAAACGATTGTGATGAAGATAAAGTTGTTCGAGTTTTTCCAGATTAGCGAAAGCTCCCGGAACGATGCTCTCGATTCGGTTCTTGTAGAGATAGAGAACACGCAAATTCGGCAGACCCTTGAAGGAGTTGGCTCGCAAATGACGAATTTGATTGTCGTTCAACAAAAGCGTGTCCAAATTTTCCAAATTGTGAAAAGCTCCCGCGCGCAAATCGGCAATGTCGTTGAATCGCAAATCTCTGAAACGTGAATCAATTAAAAAATTTATTATCGCACGAATTTATTTATTTTTTTTCAAATTTAATTTACGAATAACTTTATTATTATAACTATTATAATAATATTATTATAATAGTAGTTGTTATTATTGTAATTATTATTTATAACTTTATTATTTTTTCGTTGGATGTAAAAATACAATTTTTGAGTGAACAGGGTGCAATAATTTTTGAGGAAAATTCGTAGATAAGTGTTTCTCGTTGGCTGGAAGATTCCGCAAGATCCCGCTGCTGGATCTAAATACTGGCAAATATTTCCGCAATGAATCCAAATACTTTCCAACTATTATCATCGAATTATGCGAATAAGCGAATTGATTCTAATTTTTCTTCGTTTATTTCTTTCGTAAAACAACAAATAAAAAATCAGAGAGAGAGAGAGAGAGAAAGAGAGAGAAAGAGAGAGAGAGAGATTCGTTATGTAAATATTAATTAATTTTCAACGATGGGAGGAGAGATCCTTTGTATACGGAGATGCCAAATGGGGTAACAGATATCGAACAATTATTCCGGACCGATGACGTGATTTATAGATAAACCGTGAGTCTCGCGGTCTTGGAGATGGACCACTCCTCGTCTTCGTTGCGTTTCTCTTCATCTCTCTCTCTCTATCTTTGTTGTATCTCGCTGCTAAAATAGATTTAAGCGTTGCTGGACCATGAAACGCGCCGTTTCCAATCCTCCTCCTCGTGTTACTCCACGAGGTTCGCCATCCGGCTCGGCGAAGCCGTTTCGCCGTTCGTTCTCGAGTTCGCGACCGAGAAAAGCGCGCATAACGTATACAGAATCCGCGGGTCTGAGTCATCCGTCGAATTAGCCAAAGCCAAATGGCTTAACGAATAAAACTCAATTGATATCGAAGGGCTCGTAGGCTGATAAACGTCTTTGTTTTCCTCTCTCTAATTCTCCCGTATTCTCTTGGCTTGCGATATGAACTTGTGAGGTTATCTTCGTATTTTTTTTTTTTCGTTTTCACATCGATAGTCGTAAAATGCTTTTCCATTAAAAAAAATTCTGTTTACAATACAACGAAGATATTTAAATAATTAATTCAAAGGGAATGTAAAAAAAGTTTTTAAAAAAATTAAATTTGCTATTCAAATTAAAATGCAATACTTTGGTCGATGGATGAATTAAAATTCTTCCAACAAATTCCTAAAGCCGGCGATACTTTGATCAATAATTATCAATTTTTCAAAATTTCATAAACTATTAAAAAATTAAAAAATTCCAAATTTTCGGTTATAAAATTGTCAAAGTTCAAATTTTCATCATCCAAATGAATTCCAAAGTAACCAAGGAATCCGTTTTATAGTTAACTTACTTCTCTGAAAGTAATGAATCATCATCAATCATAATAATTATAATAAATATCCGAAAACAAAGAAAAAAAAACCAATTTAAAATTTCGGTGTACAAAATCGACTAAAATTTTATCTTCGTCTCACGAATAAATCTCAGATGAACTAAAAGCCTTGTTCTGTATGTCATTTTTCATTTTTACTGATAATCCTGGGGAGAATTCACGTTATCGTGGGCGATCGTAGATACGACATAGCTCGAACACGCTTCGAACGCTCGGATAATCGTTAAACGTCGGAGTCTCGGGTACGAAACGCGGCTTCGTCGAGTTTATATCGTTCGCTTCCTACGTGTATTAAATATATATTATGACAAGCAGCGAGGTGGACAGCCAGCGGAGCCGCTGTCCGCGTGATAGCGAGCCGTCGTCGTCGTCCTCGTCCTCATCGTCGTCGACGTCGCCGTCGTCGTCGTTGTCGTCGTCTCGCGCCGTTCACCCGCTGACAGGATGTTGTAAACTCTCTTTTGCTCCGAACGGTACTACTCCGTGCCTGTGTAAATAAATGCCAGGTGCTAACGGATGACGAAGACTATAAACGAAAGCCAAAAGACAAAAAAAAAATAGAAAAAAAAATAGAAACGTGCTTTCCTCGCTCAGTCGCATCTGTGAAACTTCTTCGTCCTCCCTCGCTCATTCTCGACGAATGATCAACTTCGATCTTATGATCAAAGTACATAAAATAACGAACAAGGAATGGAACGAAATAAAAAATAAAAAAATAGAAATACAACTTGATTTTCTCCCTCAATTAGGTGTGTGAGAGTCGATCGTTCTCGCTAGATAATTCTGGACGAATGATTAACATCGATCTAATGATGATAGTAAATTTAAAAAATGAAGAAAAAATTGAACACGAATTTAAAAAAAAATGACAATACAATTTGCTGTACTCCTTTAATTAGATGTGTGGGAGTCGATCGTCCTCCCTAGCACATTCTGGACGGATAATCAACTTCGACCTAATGATCAAAGTGAATAAATAAATGGAATGAAAAATAAACGAATGAAAATACAGCGTGCTTTCCTTCCGCAATTAGGTATGAGAGAGTCGTTTGTCCTCGCTCGCTCATTCTGCATCAATAATCAGCTTCGACCTGATGATCAAAGTAAATGAAAGAAAACAACGAGAAATTGATAAAAAATGTTAAAAAAATAAGAATACAACGTTTTTTTCTTCCTCAATCAGATCCGTGACAGTCGTTCGTCATCGCTGGCTAATTCTGCATCAACTTCGACCTAATGATCAAAATAAATAAAACAAACGAACGAAAAATTAATAAAAACATTTTTTTTCAATGAGAATGCAAGTCCTTCTTTCCTTCCTCAATTAAGCGTGTGACAGTCGTACGTCCTGGCTTACTTAATCTGCAGAAATAATCAACTTCGACCCAATGATCAAAGCAAATAAAAAAACCCAAAAAATCAACAAAGATCAACAAACCAATACAGCATCCAAAATTACACAAATACATCTTTCGAAAAAATATGAAAAGTCAAAGAACTACAAATAAGAATAATAATAAATAACAAAACTCACAAAACTGTTGTATTCGTCGATATTCGAGGAATCCTGTTGAGTTTTTGAAACATGCATCTGACGGTGTTTGCGAAACACATGCACTTCCTCGGACAATCGTTTCGCGCTTGATCGCCTCTCTTGCCTCTGCGATGAGGATTCTCGTGCCCGTCCACAACCGCACAAATCACGACCAGCACCAGAAAAATCCGTCTCCACTCCATCATCCTGAATCTTCTCATCGTACAAAATCTTCTTCGACTCACGATACAAAAAAAAACACACACACACGAAATACCTCCGACCCTCTTCTATTACGAAAAAATCACTTTATCTTCCCCGGCCATGTGCTCCAGAACTCCGAAACAATTCCTCAAACAATATCGCAACAAGTTCAAACCAAAAAAAATAACCATCAATACTTTTGCCAAATTTATTCTTTGCCTCGTCAATAGCGAAAAAAAAATTGCTTCTCGTAATTAAAAAAAATGGTTAATCAATGCTTTCCCCACAAATTCTCCAACTTATCTTCGAATCGAAAGAAGAAATCTTCCCCGAACTAAAAAACTTTAAGATGAAAACCGCGACGCGCGCTTTTTACCGGCAAACGTAATAAACCGCAATCCGAAATCGAAATCGTTGCGAAGCTCGTTAAATCAAAGTTCCACGAAAATCCATGAACGATAAACTCCCATTAAAAATCTTTGGCATTACTCCCATACCGGCACGGCGGGAATTTGAGACACGACCGCGTGTAACGCGTGTAAAAAAACTGTTAAAAAAATAAAAAAGTAACAAAACGTTTTCGCTTAGCTCCGCGCTGTTGCAGAGACTATACTGGCCGGCGGTTTCTTCGGCGTCTGAGCACCGTGCTAGGGTCTTCGGTCTCGTCGACGAGTCCGAGTTGCGAGAATCTACTGTACGCTACCGCGGCTTCAATCGGTCCCCCGTATACGTTTTATACGGAAAGCCTATTCGCCTCGAAGAGGGGCTTTGCGCGCGCGGAGCTTGTGCGACTCTCTCGCGTTGGTGGACCGCGGAGCTGTCCGAGAGCGAGCGAGATGAAACCACAGAAGTATATTCTTGTGGAACCGAGAAAAAAGAACGTTGGGCATGTGTGCGTGTGTCGTATATATATAGGAGAAGGTTCTGAGCGGTTCGTCGACGCTATATATCTATACATAAATTAATTAAATTTATTTCTCCGTATCTCTTATTCCTTATTACTATAATTCATTCATTCATTCATTATTATTCATTTATTATATATATAATCTTATATTATTATTTATATTATTATAAATGTGTGTATATATATATAAATTATAATAATAAGGAATAAGAGATACAGACAAATAAATTTAATCATATATATATAAATAATAATATATGATTATATATATAATTAATTAATAATAATAAATGAATAAATAAATTATAACAATAAGGAATAAGAGATAATGAATAATAAATATAATTAATTGATTGACGTATATATATTATATATGTTTTAGACGTATATGATATTATTATTATTAATGTACGAATATATATGTGGGTGTTTGTGTGTGTGTGTTTAGAGAGAGAGAGAGAGAGAGACAGAGAGAGTTTATGTATATCTATAGCTTGAACAAATGTCTCAGGACGTTCTCAGGTCGTGAATCCGCGATTTCTTCACTCTCGTGCACGGTCTCGAGACTCCCAGGCGCTGGCGTTCGGTCGTTTTTTCGATTGAGGAAAAATGCTCGGGCATACACGAAGCCCCGTGAACCATCGCGAGATCCTCGTTGGGCCTAATTTTCATCGATCTACTTCTGAAACGTGGCGAAGCTATTCTCGTATGACGATACGATCGATTCTTCGGAGCGACGCGTGCAACGGTTGCGGAGGAGAGGAAGAATTTGTTGTTTTTCGTTGTTATTTTTAATTCACGACAGCTGTGTCCACAACAATTGCAGAAGATGTAAAATTGGGAGGAAAATATATCCTTCAAATGATTCTTATTTATTTAGGTTATTATTATTTTTGTTATATTTAAGAAAACGATTCGACAATCGTTCATGGAAAAATAAATGCAATAATCTTTAGTTAGTATTTATTAATTCTTGTAAAAACGATAATGGACACATAATATATTTCTCCATTACCACATGTGTGCATAATACACGTACTTAAAAAAATGCTGTAGAAAGAAATTCTTGAATTATTGCCCCTGACCTTCCACATTCATACTAAGAAAAAAATCAATTTACCTTCTGTCTAACAAAAATAAATTTTTTCAATTCTGAGACCACCGCCTTGGTAAATCAGTAACGATAATGATTAAAATTTTTCTTTTTTATCGATAAAACCATTTTCAAAATCTCCGAATCATTATCCCCGACCTTTTACATCGACACCAAGAAGAATCTCAACTCTTCCACCTCTTAAACCCAAAAAAAAATGCAAAAACTCCGAAACAACCTCCTCAAAAAATCGATATCGACAATAATTGAAATATCCCGATGTCTACGAGCCGAATGCGATATATACGTGGTTTCACGCATGATCGAACCGCCTTCGCGTCGCGGAGAAAGTAAAAGGGGTCGGTGAGAACGAGTGCAACGAAAAATCGCGTTACATCGAGTGTGAGAAAGAACGAAGAGAAAAGGAAGAAATCAAAAAGAAAAGAAAGAAGGAAAAAAAAATACTCGATGATATATAAAAGCGAAGGGACATCGAGGTGGGTTACCCGAGTGAGTATATATGCGTCTTATACATTATACCGAAGATATTCGAACGTGAGATCCACCGTGAAACGCTGAGTCGGTTAAAAACTCGGCGTTCAATTTCTTCCGACTATTCCAACAACGACTTCGAGAAACCGAGAGCTCTTCGTCTTCGTAGCTGCGTTCTCCGCAGAAGTCTCTTTGTGCGTTCCTTCTGGTCTCGTTGTATGCCTCGCGGGGTTCCCTCGATTCACCCGCATTCTCATTACGTATTCCTCCTTCGACGTCTCGACGAAGGCCCCGCGTTTACCCGTCTTCGAGACGATCGCGAAGCAACCATCCGCGTATAGCCGAGCGTACGCGCGCGTTTGTGCTTTGTATTCCCGGTGAAACAAGATATTATTTCTCATATGCGACAACAACGTCGCAACCGGGCTTATTGACCTACATGACGTCGAAGCGAACGTAAACCGGTCAACCATCTTCGTTCGTCTCGACAACGGTGCTTCCTCGTATAACAGAAATTTAATTAACCAACCCCGCCGAACTCTACCCCCCGTCGAACCTTCGTCGGCTTTTAATCCACATCTGCTTCCGTTTTTTTACGACACGGGAGTTTTTTTTTGTGCGATGCCATTTTTATTGAGTATCGATTGATTCGAGAATGAATTTTGTTGCTACTGGAATTGAGAAGGGGTTTGGCATTGATTTGGGGTTCGATTAAACTTTGAATAAAGAAGAACGAAAAATAAAAAAATTAAAGATTAATGAATTTGATATTTTATTTATTTTTTCATTATTTTTCTTATATACTTTGTGATGGAAGAAGATCACGAATTAGTCACCGTACGAAAAATGACTCTATTGGATAGTGCGAAGCATTTTTTTTTCGAATGATAGATTTAAGAAAATTGAATCAATTAATTTAGTTATGGAAAATATTTTTCTTCGCTCACGAAAAAAAATTGTCCTCTGACGAAAATTTCGAATTGTTGTCCAATAGATCTAAAAAACAATTTATTATTAATTCCGACAATATACGCGTTAAAAATCCAAAAGCAAAAAAAAAAAATAACTATAGATTATAAATCGAGTAACGAATCATCGGAAAATATCGACTTTTCAAGTAACCAATAAAGTCGTCGAATATTGGCAAAACAAGTACGCGCACACACCCGGCAAGGGTCAAATCGTCGCGTGAATTATTCACGAGATAAGTGACAATCTTAGCCGAGTTACGTAAACTATCCCGTCGCGGCGGTCACTTCGCTAGACAACAATAATATAATCCTACGCATTGCTGATTTATCTCACCAACCAGAACCGAATATTTTCGAATGACCTACTGGCGTCTCGTCCATGCCTCGCAGCAGCCACATCTGCAATCTTCGTGATAACCAACTTCTCAAGTATAACTTCCCCAAATAGATTTGAAAAAAAAAAAAAAATACGTTTTCAATTCAATCATGTACCGCAGTCTCAAATGACAAATAAATTTAAAAAAACCCAGCCGAGAGCGCGATCGTACGGAAATTGTCTTTTCGAAAAAAATATAAGTTTTTCATTTCAACTCTCAAAAATTAATTAAAATCAAATTCGAGTCTAACAAACCTTTTTTTCGGCCGTTGCCTAAATTTGGTGGAATTTTTTCAATATTTTTGTCGGAAAGCCGTGAAAATTTGACAGAAAATGCCAACCAACACCGAAAACTCGGACAAATATACAATACATAAACGAGAGAATATAAAAGCAGTAACATAAAAACAGAAGCAAAGACCTTAACCATAAAGCTTCCTCACTCTACCACCAAACCCCAAAAAAAAAAAAAAAAAATCATTTCCCCGCAATAAATCCCAAGCAAAACAAAAATCGGTCCCACGTTCTCATCCGCTTAGGCGCGAAGAAATAAAAACCAAACCATCAACGTCTCGAAGAACCATCGAGTCGAAACTAATAAAACATTTTCTTCTCAAAGCAAATTCAACAATAAAACAATAAAAAAAAAAAAAATACATAAACATTTTCAAATAAGCAAAGATCGCCGGACCGATCATCGTCGCGATGTTAATCGCGTTCGCGTAGCGACCGGCGATTAAAAGAGCCAAGATCGGTTTTTTTTAACGATCCTGAAAAAGGTTCCCGGTTCGAAAGGATGCCGCGAAAAAGAGCGGCACGCACTCGATCATCAAAAAAATCCCGCCCGTACGTTGTATCTCAACAAAGACCGTGAATTTCGTAACCCGGATGGTTGCACGTCAAATGCGTTGAATACCGGTCGCGCCGTTGACTCCGGCGATCAGCAACGACGCATGAATTAATAAAACTTCCCGCTCACGTGGGTGTAACGACGTTACGTCACCCTCGGACTCCCTCGTCGGTTAATGAAAAAAATTAAAAATACATAAATTAATTACAAAAAAAAATTTTAAAGAAAAAAAAGAACGAAGAGAAAAAATATACAACAAAAACGCGAGGAGTCGGAACGTTTGGAATTCATTGGCTCCAATGTGCATAAACGATTCGTGACCGGGAGCGAGTGAGCCTGCGTGAAACTCGTTTTCTTCTCTCCTCGTGCAAGCTCTCTCAGTTGCATCGCAACCATGCGGTTCATGCGTCATCCAAAAATAACGCATGACTCAATATTTAGCCGGTGAAGGCATTATTTTTCGCGGTTTTAATTCTGCTGTTGATTTTTCTTTTTTTTTTATTCGTTTATTTTTTATTCGAACGAAAAATAATGTTCAGCTTTGGATGGAAAGATTTTGGTATTGAGCGAAGGTAGTGGAAGGACGTTTATTCGTAGTTTATAATTCTCGTTTGGTTTCGGGGTATTTAGAACCATCGGAGACGGTATTTGTCGCGTCGACGACTTTGAGAAACTCGAAATTTATCGGATGAACCACGACCGCACGTTCGATCACTCGACTGGAATTAATGTAGATTGATTAAGTTTCTTCTTCTTGTTTTTTTTTTTATAAATAGATTGTCGAAAGTATAAGCCGCGCGATTGGGTGGCCGCAAAGTTTCGTTCGCGGACTTTTGTCGAAGAAAAAATAAACTTTAACGCGGGGAGATGAATAATTGTTTGTCCCATTGTGGTCTTGCCGCACGTTGACGTTAATACAATCCGCGTCCTCGACTGGCGAACCGTGACAAGCACCTCGCTTCGCTCTCACGTATCTCTGTTTCTCGTCTCTATTTTTTTTTCTTCTTTCATCTCGTCATCCACGTGTAAAAGGCATTCCGTGTATTCAATAACGATGGAAGCCCAGAATTTTAACGTCGAAAACCATTCATTAATATTGGAAATGAAGAAAAAATTATTTTTATTTTTATCTTTATTATTATTATTATTGTTGTTATTATTATTATTATTGTTATTTTTATTATTGTTGTTGTTGATCTTAATAATAATTATTATTATTATTATTGTTGTGATTATTATTATTTTATTATTATTATTATCCTCACCGATTTAGTATTTTTTCGAATTTCCCCTTCTATAAAAAAAAATAATAAAAAGCAAAAAAGTTGTTCCTCTACCAAATTTGTTCCCCTCGAAATTCTACGCAAATCCAGCAACATTTCACGCCAATCACCAAAAAATCTTCTAGTCAACCTTGAAAAAAAAAAATACCATTGAAAATTAAATACCAATAAATTAACTCGACAACAATTTTCAAAAAACCGGCGATAAATCTCCATTAAAAAATAAAAAATGCAATCCCAACAATCATCCAAAAACCTACACGCCCCAATATTCCTCCTCCCATCACGTCGAATACTCTCCCACGGGAAAAAAAAATCCTCCATCCTCAGCCAGGCCAATTTTTTACGACTCAAAATAACGATCAAACTTGAAGTGGAACGCCTCGTGCGCGTTGCTCCTTCCCCGCCAGAACCCACCAGCCTCAAACGTTTCTGGTTAAACCAAGCATCTCGCATTTCGTCGGGACTTTAGGAGAGGGGAGGATCAGTAAGCCGAGGTTCCGGTGATTCTCTGAAATATAAATTTTATTGAAGATTGCGGGGCTCCCGGGTCCTCACACACGTGTGTAACCTACACTTGTCGATGGGTTTCGTACTAATATATGTATATATACATACATAAATAATATATATTCACGTGTGTGTGTGTGTGTGAGTGAGTTGCTTGATATTAATCCTGCAGAAGACCTTAAGGGGCAACTGTTACATGAATCTTAAGACGCACATACAGTCGTTGTCACTTAATAAATTAATATTTTACATAAGCTTCGCTCTCAAACTATTAAGTGACTCGCGCCGCCGTCGCCATTTATTGCTACCTATATATATATATATATAATATAGATAGATATATTGATATAAATATAAATACAGATATACATATACCGATACTTATATTTCCCTTTTCCCATTCAAATGACACATTCAACGTTAATACATACTTTTTTTATGTACAAGTTCATGTCATACACCTAAGATTCCTCAGCGTATCCAAATTAATTCTCATTCTTCTTCCCCCTGGGGGTTGTTACAATCTCCTCCTCGGCGATGCGCTCGTCGACGCCTTTACGGCTTAGCGGCGCGTTAATTCAATCTCACTTCCATGGGCTCGTTCGCCTCTTCGCGCGTATATACAAGAAAAAAACGAAGAAAAAAAAGAAAAAAGTTATATAAAAAAAAAAATGGAACGAGCCGAGGCTGCATTTCCACTCGTCAACGGGGTAAATCGCCTCGTATCGTTCGCCAATCTCACGCATCCTCGGATAACCACGCAAACACCCACGCAACATAAACTCTCGCACCAACGGTTTCGTTAACCGATCGATCGAACGACGCGAATTAAAATAAATCCACGGATTGAAATTCTCGATAAGTCTTCGTCAGTTGTTCGTCAATCGCTCGGTCGCTTAAAGAAACAACGCCCTGATTTTTATTCCCCACAACAAAAAAAAAAAAAACTGCTAAACTCGAATTAAAAAAAGAAGAAAAGAAGAAAACAAAACAAGGGTGTAACAATTTGTTCGTTAATTTTGGAGAACCGTCCAAGAATTTTTTTTTTCATTCGTCTTCGATTCTTCGAGTTCTCCTAGAACCCGAAAAAAACGACGTCGCTCATCGTCGACGTAAAAATCCTCGCAAAAAAAAAAAACAAAAAAAAAAAAACGTCATACACACGTGAGAATAAATTTTTCGCAAACGTGCGAAAATGTTTCGAATGTTTCGGGTTTCACGTCGTCGCCTCGTCGAATTTCGTTGATTCCACGAAGTTCTCATCACCCTCGAGATCCCCGTGACCGCTATCACGGCTCGAATCCTCGTCCTCATCGTCGCGTTCAATCCCACGACGAATAATCGGCGACACTCATGCAATTTTCATGAAAATCGTGCGATCGCGAACTTTGCAATGACGAAGATCGCGCAAAGCGCGTTGAGCTTCGTTCGGCGTAACGAAAGCGACTCTCGCGTCACCCGTTGGCATGCCTTTGTCGTTGTAACGTCGTATGACGTTTTCGCGTTTGACGTCGAAATCACGAAAAAATTCGATTATTTCGTCGATGTCGGCTTTGAAAGGTACATTTTCGAGTGAAAGAACGCAACCGGGTTTGCCAAAACCTTCGACGTAATCGGGATGACGATTCAAACCCATGTGACGAGGCATTCCCATCATCGGCGGGGGTGGTCCACCCCTCGGAGGTCCTCCGAATCCTCCGCCATTGCCAAATCTCGGAGGATGATTCTGCATCGGTGAAAATCTCGGTCTTGAATCTTGATTCTGCGGATAATGCGGTTGTTGTTGTTGTTGTTGTTGATGCTGTTGTTGCTGTTGATGTTGAGCGTCCATCAATTGTGCATCCGCCATGCTGAGAGCTTCCATCATTTGACTTCTCGTCACCAATTCCACGATTGGCAATTGTTTTCCCATCGGCATACCATTTTTTCCCGTTGCTCTAGATGCTTCTTCGGCATTGTCGAATTCGCAATAACATTTACCCGCGGGTTTGCCACTTTGATTGAGCATCATGTGTATTCGATGTGGCACAACACCGATGTCCGAGAAAAAATCTAAAACGTCACGGCTCAAAGCTTGAAACGGTAAACCTCGAACGAGTGCGCAATCGCACGAAGAATTGTCGTTGGACGATTCTTGTTCGTGAAGACGTTTGGCTTGAACGAATTTTTCATCGGCAATTGTTATCGCGGTAATTGGTTTCGGACCGATTTTCAAGGGTTCGGAAATTGCCGCTGTTGCGTCTTCCGGTCGACCGAATTGCACCCAAGCCATGTATTTCGTCGGACCGTTAGGATCCGTCACGTTCGTGATGAAAAGATCGTTTATCTTCCAATCGTTGAATGCTTTGGCTATGTCCATTTCTTTAGCGAAAGACGGTAAATCGGGAATAAAGATACACGAAGAATTTCGCGTTTCCGTTGTTTGATTACCATCGTTGCTGTCGATCGAACGTTCGCGATCTTGTTCGCGATTGTCACGTTCCGGATTGTAAGAATCAATGGCTTTGTCGAATATATTATCATCCAAATGAAGCACTTCGACCTCCGAACCACGAACGTATCTCGCGTTGTTCAACGCCGCATCTTTGCCATCGGGTTTGCTGAATTTTATGTAAGCAATGCCAACGCGATTCCCATGAGTGTCGTTTATCAATTTTAAACCGTCTTTTCTTATGTAAAGACCTTGAAAAGCGTGACGCACATCGCCGTAATTCGCGTCCAACGGCATGTTACGTACTTCCACGCAATTACCGGATTTATTGGAATTTCCATTGTCACCGGAAAAACGCGAATTACCGGAATTTCTACCGGATTTTTGACGATTGTCCGATCCATTGCCGGAATAATTGTCGTAATGTTGTTGCGACATGTTCGTTTGAAAAGCGTGTGAGTTACGTCGATTGTCGAGTTCCGGAATTTTGTTCATGATCATAGGATGATTGGGTCTTTGACCACCGGGTCTGTAAGGAGGTACGGGCGAGTTTGAATTGGCATTGGGATTGAACGGTCCGTAATTAGGACCGTGTGAGTCTTGAGAACCGAAAGGGCTCGATCTGGATGGAAATCTCATACCGTCCATGTTTCTGGACGGATCGCCGATTCCCCAAGGTTCTCGGGGCCTGTTAAGACCGCCCATGGTCACGGGACCGTTGAGATTTGACAAATTCGCGTTGCCAAGATTAGGCGGTAATGCGGGATTTATTCCCATACCTATGCCAGGCACGTGAGGAGGTGGAACGAGATTGCCAACACCGTTCAAACCGTTCAAAGCGAATTGATTGGCTTGCAACATCGCGGGTTGTCCCAAACCCACCGAACCACCGAAACCCAACGATCGCGCCTCGGAATTTTGCGCCAGGGCGGCAACACCAGCTCCCAGAATCCCCGGAGCCAACATCACCGTTTGCATCTGATTTTGCGGTGGAACTTCCCAAATTCCATTGTCAGCCAATCCCATGTTTTTCACACCTTTGCCAACCCCTTGAGCGTTCATTTTGTCTTTTGGAAATTGACCGACGATCACGACGTCCGCGTTGTCATCGTCCATCGCGTCTTTTCGACCTCCCGACATTCTTTTGGTATCGCGATCGCGCGATCGCGTACGATCGCGCGAACGCGAACGATCTCTTCGTCGACGACGATCGCGACGATCGCGCTCGCGATCGCGCGAACGCGAACGATCGCGACGACGACGATCGCGTCCACGATCGCGATCGCGATTACGATCGCGATCGCGCGAACGCGAACGATCGCGCGATCGCGATCTTTCCCGACGATCTTTACGATCTTTGCTGGAAACGCTGTCGTTGTCTTTTTCACGTTTTTCGGATGGGGAAATGGGTTTTGGAACGACTACGGCTACTTGTTGATGTAGATGTTGGGGTTGTTGTTGGGTTTGGGATTGTTGTTGTTGTTGTTGTTGCAACTGTTGTTGCTGAAGAGCCACGGGGGTGGCTTGCATGAACGTTTGAAGGGACAGAGTTTGCTGCCTCGCCGTTTCGATTACTTTTTGCATTTCGGTGCGCGAACTTAGAAGAAGTTTTATCTTCATTTCTTTGATTTTTCCACCGTCGTGCATCATCGCCTGGCGAGCGTCCTCGTCGGTGCTGGAATTCGCGAAGATGACCTCGTTAGAGCGAGCTAAAGAGGCGAAAGGGAGGAGAAGAAACGACGGGGACGAAAAAAAAAAGCAACGAGGAAGAGCAACAGCGAAAGAACCGTGATGGAATTATTGAATCATGGATTTTTATGGGGCGTTTTTTCTTTCTCTTTTTGCGTTTCTTCGCTCTCGTCGACGTTCGACGGTGAAACAACAACGAGCCAACGATGAGAAGCCTGACTTTTGTTCGGCGGCGTTTTAATCTATACCCATGTAGAAATCCATCGAGATGTTTCGATTGCTCGACGATCAGCTTAGTTTGCGAGTCGGTGATTGACAACGACGCTCGTCGAGTGGATTAAATGTACCTCGACGTTGTTGCAACGATCGAACTTTGATCTCTTTGCCGTATGGAAGAACGCTCGGTTGCTAGCGCGTGTAGTTTCCGATTTAAAAACTTTTGCAACCGAATGAAAGTTATTGAAATTTGGTAGAAAAAAAATCAAAATAAATGTTTCAAACTGCAAGCACCAATTAGGATCGATAGATTGTTTTTGTTACCGAGTAATGGTTAAAAATCGAGAGAATAAAATCGCTATGAAACATAATGATGGCTTCGAAAAAAAATTCAAATTTGTTTTGATATTTAAATAAATTCGCTAACGTTACAATGAAAAAAACGAGCTCGCAGTGATGATTATCAAGACGGTGTGACAACGATTTTGAACAACGATTCGAGAGATCAGAGTCAGTAGTCGGCTTAGAGATCCGCAGAAGTCGTTTGTGAATTAATCCGCTCGCTCGTGTGGGCGGTGAAAAAAAATGTTAAAAAAATGCAAACATCGTCCTCGACGAATACAAGCTGAAGACTCGGAGCCTGGATGAAAATTGCTACATGGGTAATGATATCGAAGCCGTGATCCGACCCTGAGACCAATCCTACTTCAGAAGGATCTCATCCGGTTTCGGTTTAATTGAAATTCTTTCGTTGCAATTTTTTTTTGTTCAGTCGTCGTCTCGCTGGCGCGTTGGAAATTCCGATGAGAGAAACAATTCGAAACCTTACCTGAAAGCTATGAAAGCATCGCCCAATTCACCGCCGACAATGTGAACACCGCCTTCCGGTATGCTGAGGCCTCTGAAGAACTGGCGAATGTCCAACGCGTTTGCGGACCACGCCAAATTCTGTAGCCTGATAATAACGCTCATTTTTGCGGTTGATCGAGTAATCTGTAACCCAACGGATCGGAGAACATTCGTTAATCACAACATCAGGACCTGTAATCGCCAAGATGGAAATACAAGAGAATATTCAAAGCAAAGCCCCAGTTTCCAACGGTTGGATTTTTTTCTTCCTTTTTTTTTTTTTTTAAACGGTATTAATTATTTTTTTCCGTCTCCTATCCGTAATCGCGATCGGTTATCGTCGATAAACCATCGAATGCGCGTATTGGAAAAATAGAACAGTGTTTCACAGTTGAATCCAACGAGCCGTGAACGAGCGAGCGAGGCTTCGTGTTATCGCAATCGATAGGTCAATAATTAAATCGGCCTCGTGGCAGATAAAAACCAGACGGGTAAACGATAAGTCGTTTTTCTTCTCTCTCTTTCTCGTTGCTTCCGGCATTGAACTCGAAGATATTGAAAAAAAAATAGGAAAAAAACTTCCCCGGAACCTTTCGTATATCGTCGCTCAATCGTTGCTCGAATTTACGTCGGTTTTTCGTTATTTTAAGAAGAAGAAAAAAAAACATTCGATGTATCATCTTCGCTTTGATATTTCGTTGAAATTTTACAGGCTGCGATCGGTTGAGTTTCGCTTTATCGGTTATTGATTATCACATTGGCCTTAACGGAGGATTCTTTCTATTGCTTCGTTTATTTTTCCAAGCTTTGCTCCATATTTCAGCGAGTTTACGTCTGGATATTCGATGTATGGCCAATCGTTGGCGCCGTCGTGGTGAAAAAAATTTCAAAACGGAAATGAAAAGAACGGAGGAAAAAAATCGAGGAGCAATCATGGGAATATCATCGTCGGTTCTTAAGGCGACAATCATTGTATCGTCGTTCTTATTCAGTTTCAGTCATTGGCAAGTTGATGAAATTTCTAAAATAAAAATTTAAAAAATAGAAAAGAAAAAAATCCAAAAAAAACTATGGAAATATGATTATCAGCTCTTAAAATGTCAATCAATGCATGATCGTTTTCCGACATGTACAATCATTGGCGCCTCGATGATGACGTTTCCAAAACGAGAAAGCAGAAAATAAAATAAAATAAAATAAGATAAAATTCGTGTAAAAATCTTAGAAATATTATTATCGTCTCCTTAATGTGTCAATCACTGTATTATCGTTCTTCGACAGGTCACCGAAGCCAGGAACTTGATTGCAAATACGTGCCGCACCGCTGCAATTCGAACTAATCGTCTCGTTCCTTTTCCAGTCTTAATTGATCAGCGGAGATTTCAAAACTTGCAGTAGTAATAAATTCATAAGTTTATAGAAATCTTCCAATCTGCCGGTTTTACTGCTCGAACATATTTCATTCGGTTAATTCATTATTTTTTCGATACTGAATTTTGCTTATATAATTAATTGGACGATAAAGCTTTCCACGGACGAATTTCTTTGCTAGATTTGCGAGCAAAAATGTGCAATGATTTTTCCATTGATGCAATCAAATAAATTAGACTTCAAGAATAATCTATGAATTTTTTAAATGTTTTTTTTTTAAGTAATTCGACTCATTAAAATACCAATTGGACGATCACTGGACGACCGAAGATGCGATTTTCGTGTACGGGATTCGACGACCATAATCGAAGGTACAGGAATTAAATTAGCACCTCAGAATGAAAGATAGAGAAGCCATGAAAGAAAATATAGAAGCGTTTATAACCGATTATCGATTGACCTGCTCTTAAGCTGTCAATCTCTGTGCCATTCACCCTTAACGGAGCACTGACCGGTGAACGGCTCGACTAAAAAATATAAATTGTTGCTCCACCGTAACTCAGCAGACATTTCAGGTCGACGTGTATTTCATTTATCGTCTTTTCCCGTCGATAAGATAATTATTCCCAATTAGAGAGTGATTACTTCCAGCGGCATAATTTCTATGTCAGCGTTGAAAAAAAAAAAAAAATAGTTGGCATACTTAATTCTCAATGAATCGTGCTTAATACGATTGAGTGTGGGCAGCTCGGTGCGGGGCTAATTTATTTTATTGTGTTGATGTATTGATTAGTATTTGATTTAAAATAGATTGATAAATTTTAGAATTTCCCCAAATAAAGTCAGAGAAATTCGGGAAAAAGAATTTACTTCTTTGAAGCTTGTGAAAAATTACGTCGTTGCGTTCCTGTTTATATCAACTTCACTGTTGATTATTGCGTTGAGACATCAGTTGTTTAATTTTTGTTTTATTGAGTAACTTTTTTTTACGTTTTATGTTTCTTAAAGATATTTATCTGTTCAGGGCGTTTATCTGAAGACGTGTCGACGGCGTACGACTCGATTATAAGAGCAAGGTGTTTCGTGTTTCAGCGGCATGTTGAACTTCACGCTGTTTTATCACAGATAAGCGATAACGCGATTTCAGGTATTTCAATGAAAAACCCAAAGAAATTTCTCTTTCTTTCGTTTATTTTCGTTCGAAAATAATTTTTAAGCATAATTTATTTGTTCATCCACAGAAAACTTTTTTCCAAAAGTTCCTGCTCTCGATGATGGAGGTTGCTTCTAGTTCATGCAAATTTGCGCGAGCCTGAATTGCTTCTCTATCGTTTTATTTCATTTTTCATAATATTATTTTTGTAGACGATTTTCCCGACGAAGAACCTGATCATGATCATGATGCTGCTCCACCGCAATTCGACAGATGTTCATCTTAAAAATATATACGTATGATATATACGTATATAGATTCCGCGCCAGAACGTGAATAACTAAAGAGCTGGAATAACGAAGTATTCCCGACTTGAAAATTAATTCAATTAATTCGAGTCAGCAGCCTTTAGACGATAATTTGACCCAAAAAAAAAAGAGTTTAATTATAATTAAGCAGTCATCTCCATGGTAGGTCATCACATTTGACTCATACGAAAACCGACTTTCCGAAAATTAAATTATTAACTCTCGAAATTACAAAACCCTGATAAGTAGGTGGACGCGAAAGACAAATGTCGCTCACTTAAAAGCATCGAAGCTCCACAAAACCCGGCATTACTCTTAACAAATTGTCCCAATTCCCATTTAATTTCTAAATCAGCAGCGGAATAGTCGAAGCCAAAAGCGAGATCCTGAAGAAGCGAGCAACGGAAACGTAGATCGTCAGCGACGAGTTCGAAACAGGTGACAAGACGAATTAGAGGTGAAGTCAATAAACTCCACCAATTTGCAATCATACTTGGCACAATTTGTCTTGAACATCGCAGGAGATCGAAAATATGAACAGACCAAATAATAATAATATCGTTGATAATAGTAATAATATTGATAATAATAATAATGATAAAAAGTCTTAAGCTGCAATAAACGACGATCCTTGAATCTCGTTCGAGAAGCACTGAGAGTGCAAGCCGTCGGGCGGTTCGTCTTTCAGCATGCGCTCCGATAAATTCACAATCTTCTCGGATCAAAACGAGCGAGACAAGCAGCCAAGCTCCGCCGTCAAAACGTAAAACGAGATCAAGGCATTCGCGAACGAAATCCTCTTCATCCATCGTTGGCGAGCCATTAACTCGTAATCACGACGTCTACAAGTCAATCAAATGCTGTTTTCACAGCGAATTAATTATTTATTTATTCATTGCATCTCCTCGATTTGTGCGATCCTTAAGGCTCGAACGATCCTGCGAAATTGTGTCAACAAGTGCCAATAACGTTAACGTTCTTGGCAATTTTTATCGTATTAACCCTTGCGTCGATTTAGGGATTGTCAAGCGATTTTTTAAGGTTTTTTCCTCGAAATTAAGTGTTGCCGTAAAAATTCGGTCAAATGCGCCTGGATCGTCGCGATTTAACTTGTTTTCTCTCGGAAAATGATGCTGAGAGGATTTTTCGAGCTCCGAAAGTTAAAAAAAAAAATTGCGTCAAAATTGTATTATTTATAGTCGTTTACTACCGGATTTTCCGATAGGACGTCCACCCGAATAAGAGACTATTTGAGCCCATATTTGGGTCTTGTTTTACAAATAGGAGCCTGTTGGATTTTATTTGGGAGAAAATTATAACGGGCTTTGTCGTATCGTGCGTATATCGGCGCTCTTCTCAAGGCCAGATATCGTCGACTCGAGATGACATCAGTGCTATTACTTAAATAAAATCGAGAAAAGTACTGGAATAAATAATTCTCGCTTTCGCATCGTTATTCGTCTCTTATTCGTCCTACATATTTATAATTTTCCAAGGTACTAAGAATCATTGTTTATTCAATACTGTTGTATTGTTGCAATATTTGAAATAAAAATAATTTCTCATCATTGAATATTATACCAAAATAAACTTATTTCTGTTGAGAAGCCCATGGGCTTCCGTTTAGGTACATGAGAAGCTTCAAATTGCAAAAACGAATTGCAAGTTCATGGGCTTATTTTCGTAACAATACAGTACACCCAGAGAAATAACCTATAGAAATTTAAAATTCAATACATAATAAAATACGAATAAAGCAAAAAAAAAAAAAATTATTATTAATCTTAATGATCGTAATATAGTAAGGGACGATTGTTCGTTTATTCCCGTTGGTCCTACAATGTGTAGCTAAACTCGTCCTGCCTGTCCTGTTTCAAGTTGTGAGCAACTACAGCAGCAAAAGGTCTCGGAACCGATCTCGATCTTGACCGAACTGACTCCGAATATTCCTGTAGTCTTATCAATCATCTGGAATGTCTAAATAATGCCTGCAAAAGTTCTTCCGACCCTTTCTTGAGATCTTAGATTACCACTAAATTCACTAAAAACCCCCACAAGAGACCCCATCTAATACAAAATATTTATTTAAAAAAACAACCGGATATAAACACAAAGTTCAAGTCTATTTTGACGTCTCCTTAAGGTCTTACTGGATGGATCGTCGGGAAAAAAAAATTAGTCAAAAATCGGTGAATCGTAGATTTACAAGTCTGGATAATTTCGTACAAGTTCAGCCTTACAAATAGCTAGAATAATAATAAACTAACAATTAGAATAATTAATTTACCACTCTTAATAATAATTGAAGTCAAATCCGACGATTTTGGCGTGTGGTTGACATACGTTTGTCAGTGACTGGTTCAACCGTTTCATCTGTTTCAGGCGATACTCCTCATTACTTTAATCAATTTCTCGACAAGTACTCAGTCGATTAATTTGAAACTAAACATAATCAATCTGTCGATCCTAAATTTTAATGATATAATTTTTTCAGAATCTACGAAGATTCAGTTCCATTTGTTTGGCAAACATCAACGTCTGCAGAAGCTATTGTACCAATAAACGACCGTCTTAGAGTCACAATTTTATATTTCCTAAATTACGCATTGAAAAATTCTGCAATAATTCCCCAATAATAATTATATCAAAAACGAACAGCCCTCAAATTTTCAAGAGCTTCGACAATTTTTCCACGTCTATCCAGTAAGATCTTAACAGCCTCCTCGATCAAACAATCCCTTCCCCCAATTTAATTTTCCCTCATCGATGACCATTCGATCAACAAAAATAACGCAGCGCCTACGTAACAATTTTTGCAAATCGTGGGAACACTTTCGCGTTCCAATTTCTCGCAAGCATTTTTTTTCTCGTCATTTTTTTCAAAACGCATACTTTTCGATCTCGATAAACGACGATGCTCGATCGCGCGTAAAGCCATCGAATCGAGTGGGGAAATGCCGTTTGATTTCTCACGATTCGTGCCAATGTGAAGATGAAGACGAGTCTGTAACGTAGGTGTATCAAACGTCGTTGATAACGTGGACTTCGATCAACGATCCGCTGCAACGACTCGTTCTCTCGCTCGTGTGCGTTTCTATCGTCGAGCGAATATAACAAGATCTATTGATTCGAGAGCACGATAAAAGCCAGACATTGAGTTGCGAAAACCATCAATCAACGGCGAGGACGGTCCGGACGAGACTGCGAATCGCTACGGACCATCTGTAAGCTGCTTGTTTATAATTTGAGATGTTGGGGGACCGGAGATGTTTTTTTTCTTCTTTTCCGTTTTTTTTTTTTTTTTTTTTTTTTTTTTTTTTTTTTTTTTTTTTTTTTTTTTTTCAACTGCACATGCCAGTGAATAAACACTGAGGGACATCCTTGCACTCGAGGGCAAACGTAATCAAGGACTTTGTTGCTCGTTCTCGAGCACAGTCAACTTACCTTTTTGCTTGTCTCATGGCTTTATCAAGTGATATGTTTTATTTTGCAACCAGCAGTCGATTGCGTCTGAACCCAGCTTGTTTGGGGTGTTGTACGGTCTGTTCAAGTGCGGGGGATGGCGTTAAGTCGCTAAATACTGTGTCGTTGTGGTATCATTATGAATAATCGTTGGTCTATGAAATTTGAATAATTGTGTATGCGGAAAATCAATTGCTATTTGAAAGAAAATAATTTTTTTTATTGAATTCAGAGCTGTTGAAGATGTTAAGTTATGTGTTTGAATTGATTAGGTTTTTGCATTTCCATGAGAACTGCAATTAATTTTTTTGAAACATGGTGATTGAAGGGCGGATAACAAAGAAAAAAAGTAACTAATAGCAGTTCGTTGAACCTTCTAAAAGTTCTCGACCCAATTTTGGGAACCAGCAACACTTTTCTTAAATTTGAAGCTTTTAAATTCGATTTTATATGATTCTCAATATACTTTGATCTAGTTTATGAAAAAAATATATTAATGCAACGTCAAGAATATCGTAGACAATCATTTTTATACCATTGGAGAATTGGTAAAAAAAATGATGATTTTTGGATGGACACTTTTGCGGTTAATGAGAACCGATATTAGATTAGCAGTTTTTGTTTCGACTATCGTCAGCAGTGATAGATCGATGATTTACGAACGATGAGAGTCGACATGTGTCGACGAATCTTTTCGAACCAATCGACGATAACGCAATAACGACGAAGCAATAACAAGAAAGAAAGGCGCAATAAAATCCTAGTCTCTCCGGACGAAAAAATTATTGTGAATATCAGCAGCGCAAAACGGTGCGGCAGCTTGTTAAAAAACTCGTGTTTAGAAAAGACATCGACTAAATGAGCGTCCCATCGCAAGATGGGAAATTGTTTCTCCAGCAGCCAACGCCATCCGAAACAACAGACCGCTCTCGTTCGGGCATTCTTTGTTCTGCAATCGCTCGGCTAAATCGTCGAAGGTATTCAGAGCGCCGTTTACTTACCGCATCGGGCGCCAACATTTTTTTAAATCAGCCGCAGCCAGGCACGAAGCAGAAGTCGCCGCGGAAAGACGAACGGCAACCTCGCTGAATCGTCAAACAATCGAGAGGATCGAACGAAATTGCGGCGAATCGCAGAAAAAAAAATAACAAACAATTGACCCCCGTTTCCCACAATTAAGTACTAAGAAAATTTGTTTATTACGATATTAGTGGAGCATTACCTTCACAGGAACTTCTGGGAAAAGCGTCTCTTTTGATTTCACTTGCGAGATAGAGTTTTCTCTCTCTCTCTTTCTCGAGCTCTAATCCGCTTGGCGCGCTAAAAGGTAGGATGCGCAAGAGATCAATCGGTAGACGACGTTTAAGCGTTGGTCTAACAGGTTCCGTCGTGCGCTACGCAAGAGGCGCGGCAAGTAGCGGCAGCGTGTTAAACGAGGCGCTTTCAAACACCTTTTCTAGGTCATTGTAAGAAAGTCTCCATCGTCGGATGGCCCATCGTGGAAGCACCCGCGGAACGGCTCTGGCTCTCCGTACGATGACCTAACACACGCGACGAGCTCTCTGCCTAAGCTCCTGCAACACACACCATTTTTTCGACGCTGTACCCCTCGACTACTCGCATTCTTCATATTCACCCTCGGTTCCTCCGTATTTTATCCATTTATTTCATTTTATTTTTTCAATTTTTTCGTTTTAAATTATTCATTTTATTTCCCATTTATTTTAATTATTTTTTTTTTTCAACTGTATCGCCTGCAACGAACGACCAAGGCCTTTCCGCTCCAACGTGAAACGACTCGCGCGTCGTTATAAATTCACGAAGCAATTGATTTTAACGACGCATGAAAATCGATTCACATAGCGTCACGCTCAACGACAAATTTAGGTTATTTTTGGCTTCGCTCGAGAAACCAACGAAACGCAATCACGTACGCCGTTGAAACTCGAACCAAACGTCCCAAATTATACGCCAAACAATGCTACGAATCTCATTGAACGACAGCTAACACTTAGACATTTTTCTTTTTTCGTTTTTTTTTCTTTTTTTGTCAGACTCACCCCGAAACTTACAATTGAACAACGGCGATTACGATGAACGATGAACGGGGCTCGAGGCGGAAACGGAAATGGTTGATAAATGAAAAGACGCTGAACGTTTCGGATTTCACGATGAATGTCGTATATATTTTGGTCTTCCTCTCGTAGCTGAAGATTTCGCAATTGTGATGCTCAATGGCCGACGATTGCTGTTGACGTGCTGACACTGGTGTGAACCCCGTAGGAAAATGGCAGCCAGCGACGCGTGCGCAATGGCGACGTTGAGGCCGAACTTGCTTGGCAGTCTGTTGGACTCTGACCTTCCTCTATCGCAAATTGTGGCCCAACCGGCCTAACCGACGCGACGCCATCTTCGCCCTTTTGTCGATCGTGCGTGCAGCCAATAGCGTTTCTCGTGACGTCGTGCAGGCGATGGGGAATTTTTCGCCTGCAACCCAGCCAGTGTTGCCGGGTCGAAGGTTAGGTAAATAATTGATAGGTCCCGTCTACAGCCGAAAGGGCTTGAGGGGAGGCATCGATATATATATGTATGTATAGACCGATAATTATGCGAGAAAAAGTGCAATTGCAATAGAAGGAGAGGAAGTTGTCAGTGGTTCTCAACTTCGTTGGTTATAGTTGAATCTGATTGGTAGAAATTATTTACATATAGGTTGTTTCTACCAATCAGCTTCAACTATTAAGAGAGGCTTTGAACCACCCATAGTCTTCTCTGTTTATATTGTTCTTTAATATTTCTATTGATGTATTCTATTTTTATGATTAATAGAAATTATTTACATCTCGATGATTTCGACCAATCAGCTTTGATTAGAAAGAGTTTCAGAACCAGCCATAAGTTATTCCTCTTCTATTTCTATTGCGATGACATTTTTTCTTGCAAGATTATGTTGGGAAAATATCTAGACAAATAAAGATAAATGTAAATTAGATTTTCGCGAAAAAAATTGAGGAGTTTAGCCCGCCCGAGTTAAGCCCGGCCTCCGAGTTATCACAGCCCTGCTCAGAATCAAGCTTAATCGAGTCTGCAGGTAGAGGATTTTTACGACCTCTCGATTATCCGGGGACCCTCATCGCGACCGGACAATACGCACAAATCCCTTGACCATTATACATGTATTTCATCATTAGCCGACACGTTAATCCATAAATAATCCAACTATTCAACCAAAATATATTAGGTGCATACAAACATTAGTCGATTTGTGTCTGCATCGTAAAGTTATTCTCGATAAACAATGTCAGTTTACGAACCAACTACTCGTCATTTGCGGGAGATGTAAATTTTTTGCTTCATATGAAGAAATCTGCGACTGAGGCTCATCGAATGATTTCAAATGCTTATGGTGAGGAGGCTATTAGTGAAAGAACGTGTGAGTGGTTTTCAACGCTTCAAGAAAGGTGATTTTAACGTCGAAGAACGGCATAGCGGTGGAAGAAAGAAGGTATTCGAAGATGCCGAATTAACGGCATTACTTGACAAAGACTCGTGTCAAAGTCAAGAAGAATTGGCGCGATTATTGAAAGTGACGCAACAAACGACTTCAAAACGCCTCAAAGCACGGAAATGATTCAGAAGCGAGGAAATTGAATGCGATATGTGTTAAAACCAAGAGATGTTAAGCGGCGTTTGTTTACTTGTCAACACTTGCACGAAAGGCAAAAACGGAATGGATTTCTGCATCGCATTGTGACTGGGGACGGAAAATAGGTTCATTAGAGAGCATTTAATGCGTTTGAACCGAGCATTGAAAGATGAACGGCCGCAATACAGCGAGAGACACGATAATGGTAATTTGTACTATGAATCGTCTCGACCCCATGCTGCGAAAGTGGTCAAGACATACCTGGAAACGGTTAAATGGAAAGTCCCACCCCACCCGCCGTATTTTCAAGATTTTGCTACCTCTGGCAATCACTTGTTTCGATCAATAGCACACGGACTGGCTGACCAGCTCTTCCGGTCTTATCAAGAAGTAAATGATTATGATCGATTTGTGGATCGCTTCAAAAGATAAGCAGTTTTTTCAACGTATTCGTATTCGTACAGGATTCGTATTCCGCCCGGAAGATGGGAGAAAGTAATGGCCGGCGATGGACAATATTTTGAATCATTAATATGTAACCAGTTTTTTACAATGAATCCTCGAATTTCGGAAAAAAATGACGGATGCAAATTTCTACACCTAATAGAATAATAAAATTTAAAAAAAGACTTCGTGTTTGTTCGTTTAAAACGAGCGCCGATAGGCTGCGTTTACTCAATAAAATTAAGCGCCAAAATATGCAATCAACTCGTTCGCATTTATTTTTCAATAAACAACTAAACAATATGATTCACACACTTCCTCATAATCGTATCATTCATTTACCCCCGTAAACTGTTAATTTTTTCGCTATTAAAGTAAGGCTGCGTTCATTTCTCGGTGTTTTTTCGCCTAACGCGGCCACCTTCACGGCGCTGGGGTGCCGGTGTTCGATCCGTGAACCTCACCCCCGCCCCCACAAACACAAGCTTCGCTCAATGCGCTCCAAATGCTCCTATCAGCTCAGTCGTTTACGGTTCGCAGGCTCGAATAGTCGTCGGTTGTGTTTCCGTTGAGCAAATAGCATCATCAGAGAAAATGGCGATGGCAACACCGCAGGTTAAGGGGAGCGGTTGGCCGAGGCGAGCTAGCAACAGTTCCTTCGAAGGAAAAGCAGTACAGAATCAATCTGTAGCCGTCAACAAAACCGTTAATTTGTAAGTATCGCGTTGTTTCCACTCGCTAATACGCGCGTCTTTTTTATTTATTATTTACTTGCGTAAAGACAAACACACGCATTATCCGTCCCTCTCTCTCTCTCTTTCTCTTCACGCTTCTTCGTCCGTCCGCGCTAAAAAACTTATGGCCGACGAAACGACGCTGTTTGTGGCGTGAGAATGCATTGTTTATTTTTTCGGAGTTAATTTTATCGCTCCCTTTAATTCCGTACTACCGTAATTAAATTAACGATAATCCAGCTAGACCGAACTCATTTCAACACCCTCAAAATCGGCCGAACGCCTTAATACTAGCGACGAAGCCCACAGTATTCTTTACGAAGCAGCGCTGTCTTATTATTGTTATTATTGTCGTCTATTATTATTGTCTATTATTATTGTTGTTGTTATTATTATTATTATTGTTATTATTATTATTATTATTTGTTTGGTTGTACAGGCCTCAAGCCTCGTTCGGCAGTCGAATCTATCGAAACGGCTGATAGGGAAATATTTGTTTATGCGAATCGATTAAGGACCCCCTGAAAAACACGCTTCTATGGAACTGTGAACATTTTTATAGTTAGTCGTTGATCCTTAATACAGGAATAATATATTTTATGAAATTTTTTAAAAAATTGCACGATAGAGTTTGATCGATGTTTCGACGGCCGAACATAGAGCATTGCTTGGCAGTTCAATTAATCGAATTGTATTGGAGAATAATTTTAATGCGTTATTTAGAGGTGGGGAATTGAAAATTAATTAGAAATAAAAATTGTCAATATTTTTTGTTGTAACATTTTGGAAACGATTAATTAGGATTTTGAACAATGTCTCGTTCTAACCATGACGATTGTTAATTATCTGTCTCAATGCTTAATAAAACGGAGATCATTTTTTCTAACATTGACAAATATATATTGAAAAATTGCATGAACATTTTCAGCCAACGATCGAGGAAAGAATTGATATATTCAATGGCGCTGGAGCGTCCAAAGAAGAATGTTCAAACACAATGTTTATTTTATTTTTCATAATAAATATTGATTAATATACAAGTGTATGGCAAAAAAAACCCCTCGGATAGGATTGATTGTGGAGAAGCTAAGATTAATGCAAAGAATGTACAGTGTATGTTATTCCTGTTAAGTAGATCAGATTTTCAAGTGGAAAGTATCTAAAAAAATTTATTTGCGATTGCGATACTCTCTTCTGTAATACTTTTCATTTATTTGGCCTGTTTTCGAACTTTGCTACACAATTATATACATACTTTGTTACGTGACCTTTGTTATCTTTATTTTGCATGAATACTTTTTCATTAATCTGTGTAGACAATGAATTATTACTCCGTTTATATATATATCAGGGTGGAATGACTCACATAAATTTGAAAGTCGACACGGAAGTTATTTTTTTTGTGTATTTGATTACTACGAACTATTCAGAAGCGATTTGTATTTTTGGAACAATTTTAGGAGACTCTGCTGAGCATATTTATATTTAACAGATTTAAATCTGTATAGGGAAGGACCGATTCCCACTATGAATCACCAATTTCAATGATAGAGGGTTGAAGTTTCTAAAGCACATTTGTAATTATTCAGAGCCAATCTGAGAATGGACGCAGTCAAACTTCCTTCAAACTTTCTCTAAGGGTCACCCTAATATATATATATACCCACACATATATACCCACACATTTACGTATGTATAAACTTCAATAGCGATTAATTAACCCTTCACCGTCGCACCACCAAATAATATTCACGGCTGTCACACTGCGTAGATTCCAACCAGTCAGTTTTCAAAAACCGATTGAGAGTAAACTTGCCGTCCTAAGTGGTTAAAAAAATTACAGAACATGCTCCGAACATTCTAGATAATGTACGAAAAGTATTTATGAGAAATAGAATAGCAACGTGTTTGAAAAAAATTCATAAATTAATAAAAACGAAAACAAAAACAGTCAGCCGTCGATATATCGACGGGTGGATGCCACCCAGTGCGGCGGTGAAGGGTCAACAGTCTATCCGCTACCCGACAAAAGCCTGAAAAAAATAGACATGACTAGATTAGAATCTCATCCCTGTAAGGAGAAGACCGATCGCTTCCGTCAAGAAAAAGAAAACATCATAATTAAGAGTAGAAATTTTATCTGATCGTTCTCCCACGGAACCTGTAAGACAACGTAGCAAGATTTTGTAACAATGAAAAATGTAACGAAAGAAAAATCTTATCAGGGAAAAGAAGACAAAACTTCTAACGATAATCTAAGGGCGCCACGGTTCGAAGTATCTCGATCTGTCGCAAGTAACTCATTTATTTTTGGCAGTGTTATCGGGGGTTTAGTTGCCAGATGTGTTTTGTAAAATTGTTTGTAATCCTAACGGAAAAATACAACTCGTTTATCATAGATATCCTTTGACAAACTATACTTTCGCGACGAAAGAGCCGCTGTTCGAGAAAGATCCGTCGGTGCCGGCAAGATTTCAACGGATGAGGGACGAATTCGACAAAATCGGCATGCGACGAAGCGTCGAGGGCGTGCTTCTGGTTCACGAACACGGGCTACCTCACGTTCTCCTACTCCAGCTGGGAACAACATTTTTCAAACTGTAAGCATTCATGAAAATAACGAGACTAATATTTGATTGTGTAATTGATTCCCGCGTTTTTTTTTAATTCTAATCTTATTCCCGCAATTTTGTGATTAGTTAGGTAAAGTAAATATTTGCATTTGTAAGTTCTTTTCTTGCTCTAGAAATCTATGTGCTTCAATTTTTTTATGTTGGTTCATTTTAATCAGTTTTCAGGCTTTTGAAATCGAAGTTCCAGAAGGCAAAAACAAATTTATTTCGACTTTGAACTTGGCAAAACAATCTTGAGTGGTTCTCGGAGCTATAGGATCTATTTCATAGACGTTACAAATTTCAGGAGCTGCTTTCGTACTTTTTTTACCACGACGAAAGGCGAAATAGAACAGAAAAATCTAGAATCCTTTTTTTTTGCCTCCTGAAACTTTAATTCCAAAAGCCTGAAAATTAATAAAAATCAACCAATTCGAATAAATTATAGCAGATTGGTTTGTAGAGCAAGAAAAAGACTTGCTCATGCAATATATAAACTTTACCCATTAAATCACAAAATTGGGGGAAGAAAATAGAATACTAAAAACGTGGGAATTCATCAACCAACCTGATAGATTGTGTCTGTGATTAATCAACGATCGATAGATTAATTAATCATTTCCTTCGTTAATTGCAGGCCGGGAGGAGAACTGAACGCTGGAGAAGACGAGGTAGAGGGCCTGAAACGGCTCCTTACTGAGGTAACAGTTAGCGCGGCGCCTTAAGCCGCCCTCTCCAGGGTGGCTAGGACAAGCCCTTTGATACGTTAGAAAATGTTAATGAAAGAAAAGAAAAGAAAAAAATCAAATGAAAACAAAAAAAAACGAACAAAAAAGAAAATCCCCGTTGTTTAAGGGGCCGAAACCGGTCGCGATGCGGGACGTGAAATCTTTGTAGAACGAATGTAACCGGGCGTGTAGCTCGGCAAAACGAGCACCAAAAAAAAAAAAAAAAACAATAACGCACGAAAGTTCGTCGCAGATGCAATTGCGAAACTTCGTCGGCTTGATTTTTACGCGCTGCATGCCCGGAACACTTTAATGTTCATAGTATAAACCATTTTTTTCTCTCTCGTTGTAATCCGGTGAGCTAAGAACATTGTTTTTTTGTTTTTTTTTTTTTAAATATATATTTTTTTATGTCAAATCAAATCGCAAACGATTGTCCGTTCGTTGACGCATTATTAATTATTTTTTTTGTTATTTTTTTTTTTTTTATGAATTCGGCGAATCGGCCTCGACACAACACTGTTTTTGTACTCGAGGGCCGGAAGATTGTACGCGCGTTCGAGGAAAAAGAGACGAAACAATTTTTATTGATTATTTATTGATTATTTATCGATCATGAACGATCGTAGGAATATACTCTGTTAACTGCTGCGAAACACACGAAAACAAATAATTCTGAGATACAAAACAAAAAAAATAACGCACATCCGTTACACTATTCGATATTGTCAAATTTTGTTTTTTCACCCAAAAATTGTCAAACTTATGTATCGAGATGATGTTTCGTTTAATTAGGGATTGTTTCTGTTAATCGGTTGAATAACGACAACAATTAAAAAAGAAAGAAAAATAATTTACAAAAGAAAGAGAAAAAAAAATGAATCTCAAGGCAGCATGCATGCCTGAGCGAAATGCGAGAGCGACTGTAAAGTCCGAAAATGTAATGAAATTATGTTCTCAGTCGACTGAAGGAAGAAGAATGTATATTTTCGTTCGTTCCATGTGTAACAAGCTTGTTAAGGTTCCGATCGAAGAGCTCGTGTGATTTTATAGATTTTTTTTTAATTTTTTATTTTCATCCCTGCGCGATTGTAATATTTTTTTTTTCACGAATTTGCAGACACTCGGACGACAAGACGGCGTTAAGCAGGAATGGGTGATCGAGGATACGATCGGAAATTGGTGGAGACCGAATTTTGAACCTCCTCAGTATCCTTACGTGCCGCCTCACATAACCAAACCCAAGGAACACAAGAGATTGTTTCTCGTTCAGCTGCAAGAGGAAGGTGGGATTGCGGATTTATATGAATAATATTGTTTTAAGGTTTTTGATGATGCATCGTGACTCTAAATAATATTCAGCTTATCTTTCAGCTTTGTTCGCCGTTCCGAAGAATTATAAACTCGTCGCGGCACCGCTTTTCGAACTTTACGACAATTCGCAAGGATACGGACCCATCATCTCGTCCCTTCCACAATCATTGTGCAGGTGAGTCGTGGTTTTTTTTTTTTTTTTTTTTTACTGTTTTCTCATGGGGGAAGATAAATTTAGGGTGAAAATATTTTTTTTTATATCTTCATTTCGCGATGTATAGAAGGAAAAAAATGAATTAAATTGGAATCATTCATATGACTTTTAAGATCGGTATTCTCCATAAGTTAGGCTGCTTTTTGGATTCACCAGTATTTACAGGGTTTTTACAATGAATCGTAAAACTCGTTTTAGCAATCATTTTTCACCATCAATTTTTTATTTCGTTTGTTTGAATTTTTATTTTTGCAAACTTATCGAATTTTGAAATTTTGTCTCATGGAAGAAGATAAATTAGGGTGAAAATATTTTTTTAAATATATTCATTTCGCTATGTATAGAAGGAAAAAAACATATTGATTCGGAATCATTCATATGGCTTTTAAGATCGGTATTCCCCATAAGTTTGGCTGCTTTTTGGATTAACCAGTATTTACAGGGTTTTTACAATGAATCGTAAAACTCGTTTTAGCAATTATTTTTCACCATCAATTTTTTATTTCTTTTGTTTGGATTTTTATTTTTGAAAACTTATTGAATTACGAAATTTTGTTGGGCTTCAAAGATGTCAAGATAATTTTTAATACCGGAAATCATGAACTATTGTATGTTTGAGAAAACAGATGTCAAGATTTTTTTTTTCTCTTGTTCCAGATTCAACTTCATTTACATGTGAATCCGGGTCCGACCCGATCCTGAATTCGTTGGCTTTTATTTAAGTTAACCGAACGAAAAGCGGAAAAAGATAAAAACCCAACCAGTACTATTGTGTAATAAGGAGTACAAGTGTGTATGCGACGATGAATGCAAGCTCGAAAAATTTCGGTTCTCTGTATAGTATGACGTGCAAAAGGCATTAAACGATTTTTCTAAGTACATCATTCGTTTTTTTGTTCTACGATTATTTCCCTGTATATTCTCTCGCAAACAACTGGATCAATCCCTTACATTATTCGATAATCGACAATCGACAGTTAACTTTATACAAATTCGACATATGATGGCATTTATTAAATTACGTCAACATTGAAATATGTATCAATAAAAATACATATAAAAAACAAATAGAACATAATAAATAAATATTCATACAAACGCAAATTTTACATCTTTCTTCTTTTTTATGGGAAAGCCAAACCCTGGCATCAGAATCCCAGATAGTAAAAAGTAAAGCTAGACTCTTACCGGCTAAAAACCCTTCTCGCCTATCAACTTCGAAATGTACATAAAAAAACGAGACGTACAAAAAGGTAAATAGAAAATCAAGAATAAATATTCATACGAACACAAATTTCATATATTACTTTCTTTTTATGGAGAATGCAAACTCCTTCATCAGACACCTGTACAGTAATGGGGAGTGCCAGACTCTCGCTGGCCAAAAACCCCCCCTCTCGCAACTCAATCGTAACAATACTATAAAAGCTTAACAAATAATTATCCTTTCCAATATTTACACATAAAAAATATCATTCACGAACATCTAGACATTATAATTATAGATACTATCTATGGGTCGTCGCAAGGCTCAATTTTGATGACCCCAGGCTCCACTTCCTTCTCGTTCATTTCCCGAGCTCTCCTCATAAGCGTATCCTTCGTCTCAATCTCCGCGCATTCCGAAAAAAATGTATTTATCAGCCCCAAATATCTCTCGATCGTTTTATCAACGAACGTCTTAACCACCAAATTTATCAATTCGTCCTCGTGCTCGCAATTTTGAAAATTAAATATCACCTTCTCTTTGAAATCCTCCATTATCGTCTTGCCGCATTTCTGCACGTGAATGGAACGCGACAAGTGATTAATAATCAATTCGGTCATTCTGTCGAAGCTGAGAAGAAAGTCGTTGTTGTCCGGTGAAACATTGACGGCGCAAACTTCGCAATCTCCGACGGAAGCTTGAATACTGCGCGCAAACGAATCGAATTCAATCTCGAACGTGTTGTGACGATTAATTTCGAGTTCTTTCGAAACCGGTAAAAGCTTGATTTGCTTATCAGGAACCGTTGCGTTTATCATTGTCTCGAGATCCGTCAAAAAATCCGAACTTTCGTCGTCCTCGCAATCGTAATAACGATTTTTTTGATACAAATTGTTTAGAAGCAAAGTTTTAAAATGAAATTCAAATTGCGAACAAGTTGGTTTGGAATTTTTCGTTCCTTGTTGCAATTTGATTTGTCCGAACAACGTTTCAACCGCTTCTTGATTGAAAATTCGTGGGCTGAAATATTTAAATCCCAATTCGCCGAGGTATGATTTTAAATATTTAAAAGCTTCGAGAGTTTTTATCCAATTGTTCAAAACCGAAGGTCTTTGTCGATCACTCGGACGTGATTTGACGAAGATCATTGTTCGAAATGCAGTTATGAATTCGTTCCATTCGGATTTTAAAGTCGGCATTTGCGTTGTTTTCGTGGAATCGCAATTGACGGATTCGAAGAGTTTGTCCATGAGTTGAACGAATCTGGCGGTATCAATGGCGGCCGTAGGCATCGAAATGTTGTCATTGACGCATTTCGTGCAGCTACGGCTCATCAAATGCATAACAGCGGCCACGGTGTGACTGAAAACCTCGTTACAACCGTTTGTCTTTGTTTTGTCAATTTTATCAACGTAAACGTATTCATCCGTCAATTTTCTCATCGCTCTAAGATGACCCGCGCTTTTGTCGATCTCGTAAGCCGTCACAATGTGCGGCCATTTTGCGACGCGTTCGTTGCGGCCTTTGTATTTAAATCTGACGTTTTTCGTCAAAAAATTGTTTCGAATAGCCATCATCAGATGAGGAGGGTCGAAAAGAGGAACAACGATTTGTCCATCGATTATTATATTGTCGTTGGTACGCAAAGGAGGCCATTGCAAATTTTCCAGCTTGCTTATTTCAATTAAACTCTCAATAGCTCTGACGTTCGTCGGGGTTTGATCGCAAATCAATGAAACAATGCTGAGACAATGTTTGTTCGCTTCACGAACGATGTCGCGAAAAGTTCGAACGATATTTTCAGATTTTTCCGTCGAATGACAGAAAGAATACCAAATGGGTTGTTGCCAGGTGCCTTGAACACTTTTCAGAATCCACACGATTGCACGATCGGCAATTTGGGGTTCGCGTTCGTAACCGTTGTCCACAAATCCATCGACAGTGCCGGTAATTGGATTGTAGGTTAACGACGGCTCGAGAGATGTTTCGTCGAAAGTCAAGATGCAATATTTCGCTCTGTTGTGTTTTAGACGACGAATTTTTTCGCTTATCGCGTCGAAGATGAACGGACAAAAGCCAGGTTGGGTGGGAATACGGTTTATGAGAGCGCGCAAGGAGGATACGCTGGGCAGAGAAAAAATGTCGCGTAGAAAAACGTAAGCGCTTGGATCACGTTTGTACAATGCTAGAGCGAATATTTTATCTTTTTTGGTATATTCGCGAGGATTTTTCGGTTGTTTTAAATTTCGAAAATACGTTTGTAGAAATTTTTTACTGGTTTCGGGGAGTTCGGATATGGCGGAGAAAGTGCCTTTGCGAACTAATTTTTCCACGTGTTCGATGCGTAATTTTACGGATGCGTAACGTTTTTGCGCTTGTCGAGCTGATTTTCGTAGTTGGGTTATGGTGTTGTAGAGTTTTCTTTCTTCGGGTGAAAGTTGTCCCTTCTTTGTCAATTCGAAGAAGGAGAGGGGCGTTTCGCCGTCGGGGTTCTCGGTTTCGACGATGCCGTAGGAGCTGACGTCGATTTCCTCTGAAATGGAATGGATAGAGCACAAAGTTTTAATTTTATTTTCTCGTAGAAAAAGTTGCGTGACGGCGCGTAGTGGTAATGGAAAGGTGGGAAAAAGTCAGAGCTATCCATGGACGATACTTTGATTACTAAGCTAATTAATTTTGTTTTGGAAATGAATGATCAAGCTTTGCAAAAAAAACGACATAAATCGAAACACCTATCGATATAAATAAAAACAATACCATTGAGCGTCATTACCTGGCAAAAGTAGGGTCGGCACAGCCGTAGTTGTGAGTTTCGAATTCAACATGTATTTCTTCTCGAAATGCTGCTCGCAAACACGCATCTCCTTGATTTTCTCCGGTGATAAACTCAAGTAATCCGTGCGACCCGTAGCCGCCAGCCATTTCAGAAAGCGATCTGTTTGCGAGAGCGCCGGAGGAAACGAGAACTTTCTGCACTTTGTGCTTTCTTTGCAGCCCTTCATAGCACATTTCCTCGGCATGATTGTCGCTATTGACAAACAAAGAAGATGACAATTATCACAAGAGTCAATTTAGATTCATAACGTATATATATATAATCAATAGTCTGAGTCAGTCCGTATTGCAGAGCAATAATTATACGAGACGTCGTTTCGAATCCAAAAGATTGCCGCCATGAATATTTTTCGAGGTTATGTTCGAATAATACCGACAATAAATGATTTCGTACTAACCTGGCGTTTATGAAAAAACCATAAGAACAATCCTCGCACCGTAAAACCATGCAGCCTACGATTCAACGGTTTATAAACAAAAACAACACCAAAATTAATTCAATTTTAATCAATTTTTTTTGTCAAAAATCTTCGACGCGTAGTAATTTCCAGTAACTTCAAACAAATCGTAACGTCTTTGCTGTGAAATGTTGCACTATTCCATGCTGACCAACAATGGAAGTACTGGAAAGTAGGAGCGGCAAGTTTAAATGCCATTTACGATATTTAATATCTTCTAATTCCTGGAGAGTAGTTACCGGAGCCAACCATAGATGAATGACTCACTTACGGACTATTTTCCGATTCTGATTTTGTATTCGTGTCATTGCGATCCGAGTGAATGGAAGTGAGTGTAATCATAAAAAGTCGTAACTTGTCGGGCAACGCGGATAAAAATTGACCAATAGTTCGAATCGGAAATAAAGTTGTACGATTTTTTTCATTATTTACGAATTTTGTAACCTCAAAATCAGTGAATTTCGATATTGGCTGCAATATGTCAGATTCGAAGGAGTCTTCGGGGGAGGATCAACATTCCAGAGGCATAATGAGCGAGGTATTTACTTGGTAATTACCATGGTAATTATTTTATAAATTTTTTTTTTCCATTAATTCGTCTTTCATCTAGTATTATTTTTATTCTCGATTTGAGTTGCTCTTCGATGCCATGTCAGAATTTTATCAACATTTTTGAATAATTTTTTGTACCCATCAATGGAAAACAATAAAATGTATCTGAAATAACAAATTGGGGGCTTCAAATTTCATTGACATCTTTTTGAACAGATGCAGAAAGTGGAAAATATTCTGAAGAGTTCGATGCACAGAGTGGACGGAATCGAAAGAAAGCTTCAAACTAAGTTGTTGACGATGGAGAATCGCGAGAGACTGGAGCGCGAGTTGGAGGAAGTGAAGGAAGTTTTGAAGAGGAACGAAGAACGATTGCAGGGCCTCAGAGGACAAAATACAAGATCCTTCATGGTCGCTGCCAGTCTCGCCTTCGCGTGTTTCCTCGTCTATGGCCTCTACTGCGCCATTTACAACATGAGATGACGAAAACTAGAATAACGACACTAAACAAATAATCCTGAATTTTTTTTTTCTTCAAACAAAGAAACGAAAAAGTTTCACTGCCGAACTCTTCCGTACAGAAGATAAAACTGGTCTACGCGATTGTGTTCTTATCAATTTTTTTATTGTATTTGATATGTCCAATTTACAATCATTCCAATGTATCAACTCTACTCGCAAAGGCGGCACATTTTTAGCGCCAGTCCTTTTCTCCCAGGGAACAATCAGACACCTGTGCCTCTTAGTCGGTTACAGGGGATATCACGTAGTTGTAATAAAAACGATATAAAACAATAATTCATCTGTTTAGTCAATTTTCTTGGTTTTATCATCATTTTCTCAAGCGATTTATCCTAATTCTGGTTGTCAACACGCATGTCGTAATCCAAGTCCACTCCAGCTTTGCGTAAGAAAAGGAAATTAAAAACAAAAACACCGATCAGCAACAGCAAATGAAAAATTGATGACCGATTAGGTGAGAATTGCAAGGAAGTACGCACAAGTTTGAGGAAACGATTTTGAGGAATAGCATCTTTCTTGCTGCAATAAAGTCTCGCTGTTGTAGACGGTCACATAATTATACTTTTTTTTTTATTGAGTAGTTAAGTCAGTTTTACAATTATTCCGATGTCTTATCTCTACGTATAAAGGCCACAGCTCCGTTGCAAAAGTACTTGGTTCCTGGCGATGAATCAGTCACCCGTGCCAATTTTTTTGAACACAGGATATATCGTAATATATACTGTATATATACTATATATCGTATCATTGTAATAAAAATAATATACCGCGATAAATCATCGTTTGATCGCCTTCTTTTTTTTTTTTTTGAGTCTTATTGTTAGATATTATTTGTTCGAACGGCTTATTCTAGTTCTGGTTCTCGACGAGCATGTCGTAATGCGGTTTTCCGGTTGCCCGGCTTCTCAGGAACTTCACGTGGATCTCCGGATCGAGATAACTGACCTGCACGGCAGGATGGTCCTTCATGGTCGATCTCCACTCCAACTGCGCGAAAAATTAAATAAAATTTACAAGAAAAAAAAACAAACTCGTCAGGAAAAAAATATTGATGGCGGATTTGGTGAGAATTTTGGGGAAATACGTACGAGTTTGAGAAAACGATTTCGTGGAATTGCGTATTGTTCGCCGCGGTAGAGTCGCAAGACGTCGGCTCTCTCGCACCACGGCCAGATCATGAAATCCAACATTCCCGGCTTGCTACCGCAGAAAAATGGTTTTCCTCGGGTTTCGAGTTCACGGTTGAAGATATCCAAGCCCGTGAGGGCGTCGTTGAAGAACACGCCCTCTACGTCGTCCGACGCGGAGAACAACTGGAAAATTAATATTTTGCAATTGTATTATAATTGCGTTTAAATTAATTATATTATAATTGCTTAATAATTTTATTATATTATAATTGTTTAATAATTTAATTATATTATATTAATAATTGCGAAATATGATTATAATTTATTATCCTTCAACTTGAAAAAATTTATTTATCATTTTATTTGCGTCGCTGGAGAGATTTTTTTGCTCGTAATTCGGCTTGCGAAATTGTGGAGTCTTTGGGAAGGAAATAGAAGGAATTTTTCATGGGGATATTAGACACGCAAATTATTTTTGGCAATTGATTCAATAAAAAAAAAAAAAAATTGGTGACTTGTCTATTCCATAGAATCTTGGCTGTCAACCAAGGAAAAAAATAAATAAATAAAGGAAGGTGCGATAATTCCAACAGCTACAAAAAAGCCATGCGAATAAAAAAATACAAAGTTATCGCCTGACCTTGTATATAGCAGTGATAACAGCCCCGAATCTTTCGAGGATAATCTTGTCCTTGGCCTTGAGCAAGGGATCTTGGGGATACAAATTATCATGCGGATAAGCTTCGTTGAGGTAGTCGGCTATGATGAGGCTTTCGTACAAAACCTCGCCGTTCTCCAGTTCTATGCAAGGTACTTTACCCAACGGGCTTTTGTCCACCAGCCAGCCAGGTTTCTTCGTGAGATCGATGAAGACAACGTCGTGCCTGAAGAACCACTCCACGATCCATTAGAACCAACCAAAATGGATAACAACTACGATAACTCGCTCGCAAGATTGTTCAAACTCACGGAATTTTCTTGGCTTCCAGTACGAGATGTATTCTTTGCGCGTAAGGACAGAATCTCATGCTGTAGAGACGCAATTTTCCAGGAACCAACGGTGGTGGTGCAACGGAAACTTCGCGATACCGCACCGGGAAAAAAAAATTAAAAATAATATATAAACAATGCAACGTTTAAAATCGTAAGGAAAATTTTTTTAAAATTTGTTCCACAAAGCAATTGCGGTACTTACAGCTGTCGAGATGTTTGCTGTTCATCATTGTTGCAACGCGTGTTTTGAGAATGTGTATTTGCTACTCGAGTGCCGGCGCCGGGTACGTCATTGGCGAAATTGGCGACAGGTCGTTGATGCCACCGCGCTGGGCGGGACGTTTATGGAGTCGGTAATTGACCGATCGAGTAGCGTGACTGACAATCGATCAATTGACCCAGGATGTTTTCAATTCTCTTCACTGGGAAAGTTGCCAACATTTTTATCGGCATTCGACGCCGAAAATTCTACGAACGTGATCGTTTGGATCATGATCATGACGATAACTGTCGACGTCGGTCTGAGATAAATATGGGCAACTTTATCAGTTGGCAACTGCGACAGAGGGCAACCAGGAGACCATCTCATTAATTTTAGTTTCTACAAAAACTAAATATTCGATTTTATATCGATGATGTCTCGTTTATTTTGTGAAATCCGACCAGTCGGAGAAGATTGGCTCTACTTAGCCTTTTCTCTAATCATGTCGTGCTCGGTCGGTAACTAAACCTGTAAATAATTCTTTCAAGGGTAACAAAAACGTCCTTCTCGTCAAGGTTATTTCCGATTGAAGACGAGAACGATTGACCGAAAACTTTTGACACGCAGTTAACCGTTCTTGAAGTTTATGCGAGGGATTGATTAGGGCAGACAACGTTTCATAGGTTTTATAGATTTCTATCGTATCTGCGGTTAAGGCGCTGCTAGCAGCTCCATCGGGAATATCGGGATTCACGATACAAACTGCAAAGCCAAGCTTCTCAGAATTGTCCACAGAGGAGGACAATTTCTCGTTCGATGCCTTTTCGGTTCCCAGATAGACAAGACTTGTGCATTACGCACGATTTCCGTAATTTCAGACCACAGCGAGTAGTCATGGCGGTCAGGCATTTTGGGCGGATCGTACGTTGAAGTGTACCATTGATTTCACGCTTGTTGCCCCTTAAAAATAGCTCGTCTTATTATTAATCGTTACACTACGTGACATTTAAAATAAATGGGATAAATTAAATAATAAACGACAAAAAGTTTATTTTTCAAATTAGTTTCTTTACTTTGTGCTACCTGGTTAATTAATTTCACAACGTAGAAATTGATACATTTTTTTATGATATGAAACTTTAATGAACAAAGGAGGAATCTAATTTACAATGTTTGGAAAATTTATATTTTCAGGATCCTTTAGAAATAATAAAAAAATGTTCCATTTTAAACACATCAAATATCAGATAAAACAAACAATAAAATATCAATCTTCAGAAAATCTAGAACGAAGCTCGCACATAATGCGACAATAATAGTGAAAACGTCGCCGACGTTCCAAAGCCCGATTAGCCAGAGTTCGATAAGCCGAAGGGTTCGGAACAACTCAACGAACGACACGTCGTTATAATAGACTTGTCGGGGGACATATCGAGTTTGCTGGTAGTTTGAACGATCCTCATGGACTATTCTCGGTCGAGATGCTTGACGACCTGATTTTCCTCTCGGGCTTTCCGTGCCAATACACCCCCTCGCAGATAAGCAGCCCCATCGGCAAGGCTTCCCCTTCGCGCCTCCCACGCCCACCTACCCCGGCTCCGTTGCCCCTCGAACTTCGCGAATTACAACGTGCGCAGAACCGTCGCGGCGTTACACGAATAAAACACACGTCGAGACATAATAATCTATCGAGGAGCAGATTGCGATACCAAAGCTGTTGTGATAAACGACTGGAAAACCACCCTTCGTCCGCACCCCCGTGCGTGTGGGTCGCGGGGACAGCTCGGATTGAGCATTTATCAATGATTTTTATCCATTGCTCCACTCCGATCGCCGAACGCTCCTTCGTCTCCATTCATTCGGAGAAAGGTGCGGTCCGCACGATTGTCAAAACGATGGAAAAGCTCAAAGCTCATCGAGGCTCACACGCACGAGTTCTCGCACGAACACGCGCAAGAATATACAACACAAGTGCACGGAATAAAACGTACAAAGCCGTGAGGATCTTGGCGAACGGCGAGAGGGGACAGCGGTCGAGTGCGGGGAGGGTGCAGGTCGCGGGGGTGGTTGTCGAAGAAGCCTCGTCTCGCGCTCACGACCATTTCGATTGGTCGGAGAATCGATTAGCCGTCGTCGGTCGAGGCGATGCGCGGTGGGGAGACGCTCGTAGGGGTTGAGGGTTGTGTGAGGCAAGAGGTAAAAAAAATTCAACGTATGCAAGACACCAACCCTCCCCCGCAGCCGCCGCGAATTTCCGCGAATGGGGGGGTTTCCCGGTGGTCCCGCCTCCAAGGCTCGGCACCCGTGAGACGACCATCGGGCTTGTCGGCAGTGGTAACGGCCACGACGTAGTCAGCCTCGGCGCTACCACCACCAACGTCAACCACCCTCCGGCCCTCGCCCCTCCCGCGTTCTCCATGGCAACCCGCGAACCAATTCGCCAACCGCCGACGCCGGAGCTCCCTGACCCTGGGGCTCTCGCGTCGCGGTTTCCACTTCCACCCCCGCGATTTCTCTGGCTTCAACCCCTACCCGCTGCCACCCCGGAGATATACGCGACCGCTGTCGGGGGCAGCGCGCGCGCGCTCGCGTGGCTAAACCCCGAGGCAAACTACCCCTCCGTATTGGGAAGGGGAGGGAGGGTAGCGGGGCCACGGGGAGGACGGGCGATAGATAGAGAAGAGGGAACGATAACGACGAACGCGGATGGATGGAGGAAGGCGTGTAAAGCCGTCGGGGGGTCTCTCCTGTTGCTGCTGATGCTGATGTTGATGACGATGATGATGTTGCCACTGTTTTCTCGATAAGCCTCGAAACCCTGGGTGAAATACAGAGAGAGAGAGAGAGACAGAGAGAGCATTGAATCCCCGACCAAACCCACCAGACACACTCGCATCAACCCCCGGCGCACAGACCCACAGAGCACATTGATTTTGCCGACGACTGATACAACCCCGTCGGCCCGTTTAATTAGAACATGGCGACTTCAATACAAGCGCACGACAACAAGAACAACAACGGCTACCCCCTCCTCATCCTCCTCATCCTCCTCCGCCAACTTCTTCATCTCGTCCAGACGAAAATTTCAACCTCCGATCTTCATCCCTTTTTCTTTGTTTGTTTTTTCCTATCTTCTCGTCGCTTCGCTATGTTTATCCCGACTTGGCTTTTCGATTCGACTATTCGTACGGGATTTCTAGGTTATGCCGGGGATGACGGCAGATTCGACGCGTTTTTGGGTTCTCTTTGCGACGTCTACCGCGGGAAAGTCTATTCGCGGTCCGACCAGCCTGTAGAAACATCGTTATTGGGCTCGCTTGCGTGTTAATCACACCAATGGCGACTCGGTCGTGGCCGTTAGTGCGATTATGAGCGAGAGAATGATCTTTGTTTCGGGTTTTTTTTAATCAATGGGTGTCAACAGCGCGGTTCTGATTCACGCATCGGTCCAAAGTCCACCACTGACAATTTCACGACTTTCCGAATGAAATACTCAAATTTTTCAAAATGGACGCCCTCGAAACAATCAATGATTTTCTAGCTGATTTCCGCACTGAGACATTGTATGTACACTAGAAAATAACGGCTGTCACGGAAGGTTACTAATTTTTTTGTTTTCGCGGTAATTCGCTCGCTCATTAGTGTTTTTGAAGTGCCAATGGAATGTTGCTGTTTTTTTTTTCATCACGTCGCTGAGACAGCACGGCTCGAGGGGGTTGCCTGTTTCTACCTTAATTATCGTAGCCTACCCCTAGACTCGGACATGATACATCACTCGCCGACTCGTTTTCTTTTTTTCTTTCGTTATTTTTTTATCCGGTCATAATCGTCGCAAAATCATCGACAAAGTTTTCGTTGCTCTTGCGTTTGGTCCTCCCGTTGACGCGTGGATTTCGTTATACGGGGATAATCAGGTCCACCAGGAATCGCCCAATCTCGATTTCGCTCTCAAACAATGATTTTACAATGGCATGTTCTTTTCTTATTATTCGTTTTTTTTGTTTCTTGTTATTGTTTCTCATTACGCTGACACACATTCGAAACACTTGTCGCTAATTCGATTAGATCTTACAGACGCAGTTGGCAAATCACGAGTTCGTCCCACATTTTTTCGGGTTCTTTTTTTTGTTTTTCGTTTTTTAAAACTGACACTCGGCTTTTCGCACTCACGCTCACGTTGTTTTTCATTTTTATTTGTATTTTTTTCGTTTTTTTTGTTCCGTTTTGCTTATTTTTCGATTTAATTTCGTTCGAAATTGTTCGCTCGCTCGCACTTAAAGTTCTAGAGAGACTAGATGCTCTACACGACCTAACTCTACACATGAAAACACCCTATCTACAATCGGTGCCTCCGTGATGACCGTCGGGCAACAATCGACGAATCGCTGATTAAATTTTCGTTTTTTTTCCGGCATTTTTGTTTATTTATTTATTTTTCTTGAATTTTTTATTTATTTAAATGACGGATATCGATATTGTGCGAAAGTGGGAGACGTCGATCGTTGCCTGCTGGTCTCACGGCCGAGCTACGACGATTACTGAATCTATTGTCTTAATCTTAAGGGTCTTACAGGAATTTTCGTATGGTACACTAGACGTCGGAGGATTTATAATCTTGCGGACTTACATTTGTTTTTTTTTTTTTAAATTTATTTTCACTTGAATCCCGGCACGACGATGATGCACCTGTGGACCTTTCACTCGCGACGACGATTTGGGTTATTTTGTTTTATTTTTTGGTTTGTTTGTTTTGTTTGTTTTTTAATTCTTATTTACAGTTCTCGCTGTGGAGACCTCGCGAAATTTCGACGTGCCCGAGAATTCCACGATTTCTGTAATTCACGAAATTCAATAACGAATTTTAACATCAATAACGACATGAAGAAAAAACATTATCATATAATGAATAAAATTTATTATTGTAAATATAATGTATAATTATATATTATATATAATAGATTTTAATATTCAAAATTTATAATAATATAATCCGGAGATTTACAATAATAAATTTCATTTATTATATGATAATTTTATATGTATATATAAATTTTTTGTCAAAATAATATATAATTTTATCGTAAAATGGATAGCATCATTGACGCTTTTAATTTTAATTGTATTTTACTCTTTAACCGGATGATTGATCATAAAAAATCCCGAAAAAATATAATAAATAATAAAATAATTATATCATATTACATTATTTATATAATATAATAAAAATTATAATTACCATATACAGATCACAGAAATAATGAATCAACGAAAAAAAAAAATCTAATTTTCTCCACCTTTGGATTCGCTCGAAAAAAGAAAAAAAATCTACTCAGATGGATTTCTCGGGCAATCTCGCGTTTGCATCTTCGTTAATTCACGGAAATTATCCGGGCTCCGATGAGGTTGACGTCGATAAACGCGCAAAGTCTTCATTATGATACATGCATTATTTATAACACGATTAGTTGCGAGGGTTCGCGAATGCGCGATTGGTTCATTCGCGCTGTCCAACGGCCTCGGATCTCGTCCAGCCCTCGCCTATTGCACTCTCCTCCGGTGCGAGGGTCCACGAGAATTACAAAAAAAAAAAAAAAAAAAAAAAAAAAAAAAAAAAAAATTATTCATTATATTTACATACATCATTTTTCGAGGATTTCCAAAAAACACTCGCGATCAGACCTCGTCAAACGTCACAAAATGAATTTCCGACGACACTCCGAGTGGCCGGCACGAGCAAACGTCGGTCCTCTCAACACGCACTCCTCTCTCACTTCCTCGATCTCTACCGTTACGTAACAAATAAGTTAAAAGAGTTTATGATACACGTATTATTTATAGCTCGTTAAAATCGCGCGGACGACGGGCGGGGGAGAAGGACGGGGAAAAAGGGCAGGGGAGAAAAGGGTCAGAAGGGATTGTTTCGGATTTCGAAGGTCGCGATACTAATCCGAATACTTGGACGCGACACAAAAATTGCGAACGTGCATAACGCACTTACACGACGCTTCGCATATTTACAAATTCTTGTTACTTCGGAAACAATAATAACGATAATAATATTTCAAAAAAAAAAAAAAAAAGAAAAAGAAAAACCGAAATAACGATGTTTTTTTTTTAACGTCTCGAGCGACGCAAGCCCGAAATTTGTTTAGTTTTTTTTCCCGGACGATCGAAACAATTAGCACTCGCCGGGCTTGTAACGAATTTAATTACATCCTCGGCGTCGCCGGAAAAGCCGCGTCCGCACCGACGCGACTTCCGGTTGACGCGGACAAAAAAAATCATCCGCGAGATCGTGTGAATTTCGTATGGAAAATTCGTCGAGATTGCTCGTAGTTTCGCGACGACGATTCGACGTCACGGGGATTGGTTCCGGTTGTCACGGACGTCCGGAATGCATCGAACGAGGTCTCAGGATCTCTCAACGGGGTGTTCCCAGGGCGCCCCAGTGATCGGCGGTGGGTCATGCGTAGTGCGGATAACTGCCGAGATGCGGTGGCACGTGGCCCGATGCCGTGTGGTGACCGGCATAAAGATTCGCTCCCGGACTCGACCAGTAACTCGATGCCGATTGAAACAATCCACCCGGGACCGATACCGAGACCGACGACGCCGGTGGTGGCATTAGATTCAATTTTGCGTGACCGTAACCCGACATGAAGAGCTCGCTTTGATATTTGTAAGCCGCCGGATCGGCCGCCGCCGGTTGGGTTGCCGCTGCCAAACCCTGGAAGTCGAACTTGTACGCGTATCTCTTGCCGTGGACCTTCGTCATTATGTTCTTGTCGTAGTAGTACCTGCGAATTCGTCACATGAGGGTCGAACGAAATTATGATGGGCGAATTGTGAAGGTTGTAAGTTATGGCGAGGAAGAAGAGGTAGTTTTAGGGCGAACGGTGATGTTGTTTAGTATGGGTATATTGGGGTGTCCCTTGATGTGGTGGGTTTGGGTAATTTATTTATACACCCTGAATCGTATCAGAATGCGGCAGTTTTGAAATTACAAAATGACCATATTAAGAGACACCCTAATGTATACAAGGCATTCCACCGGAACTCAGATACCTTCTAACTCTCGACTCAAGATATTTGCCCCACAATCTTCCAAAAAAACATACGTAACATTAAAATAAAAATACATAAATAGAAAATCATATGACTATCAATATGTTTGTTACTATACAAACTATATATTTTATCTATACATATTCCTCGCCCGTAAAAATTACTTTCACGGCCTCAAACCATGATCAACGTATAATGTATGAATATTTGATTATCGGGCCCACTCCGTATTGAATCAAAAGATTTTTTTTCTCGCCGCAGCTCTGCGACATTGAAAAATATGGTGAGATATTGCGAGTAAATGCCGAAGAGACGCAGAGAGAGCCAGAGAGAGATAACGACGAAGAGAGGAACAGCAAAAGCTCGGCGGGTGGGTAATCCAATCGGGAAAACTGATCGAAAAATAATAGCCGCGCCGTCGCTTCGCTATTCGACGTCGCGACGTTCGTTCGGTTTGCTGTACAGTGCACGAATAACGTATACATATATACTGCAGACAACCCAGTCAGTCTCGTTTCAGTGATTGAAATTTCTTCCCTTCCTCCGCAATTCCTCCCGCCGCCCCTCTCGCCCTGGCCAAGCTCGTTCGGTTCTCTTCGCCAAAAGCTACACCAACATCGCTGATAATCCGCCCATAGAATTTCGCACGGTGGCGTAAAATGCGAGAATGTTGCACGAGAAATTTTGTGAGAGAATGCGATCGTCGTTTCCTCACCTCAACGCCCTCGACAATTTGTCGTAATTCATGTTCGGTTTTGATTTTCTTTCGCCCCAACGTCTCGCAACCTCGTCCGGATCGGTCAGCTTGAACTCCCCGTTCGTACCCTCCCACGTGATGCACGCGGCGTTGCTCGAATCCGAAAGCAATTCCAACAAAAATTGCCAAAGTTGAATCTGTCCCGAACCCGAACTCGCCAATCGGCTGCTCGTTGCGCCGAACATTTGATATGGATCTGCGGACAGACGTTATCGAAATTTTGATGATAAAATTTTTTTTAATATTTCGCATGTATGATGTTCGGCAACTTGCGCTACTTATGAGTTCAAGATTGGTTCATTTTTCACTATGATATATTTGCGGTAATTCTATCGTTTGGTTTGGTTGTGAGAAATGTAGGCTCAATATTTTTGCACTTTGTTTTTCGTCAATTCTTTATTTAATGATTGATGTATAGCAATTTGTGGTAATTGTAAATTGGACTGAAAAGTATGATAAAAATAAACGTAACGAGCATGAAATAGATTGGAAAAATAATTCTCGATCAAATTAATTGCTTGGATTTTTTCTTTTACTTTTAATTAATTAATTAATCAATATATTAATTATTAATATATGCGTTTACTTATAATACTATTCATTAAGAAAAATTGTTGATGGTTCAATAAATACATAATAAAATATGGCATGTGTCGATAAAAAAGCGTTCGATGCACATCGGTAATTCCACGTCTATGGATAATTCTGATAATTGGTGGAATCGGGATTATCGGTAGGATTGACTTTTCGCTAGTTCCAACGAAATACCTATTTATTACATGCTCCTTTCACCGCCCGGGCGAGCGTCGTGCCTCCGTACTATGGTTGAGACGTATAGGCAAAAGCCTTCCCCCTGCACCTCGAGAGCTTTACAATGCGTCATCAGCGACGCTTACTGCACGCTCGGGCCATTGAGGGCCCTACATCCGTTACAAAGGATATAATCGCAACCCCCACGAATGCCGAGGAGTTCGTTTGGATCATAATAATTCCGATTGAAGTAGCTACAGTCGATAAAGAAAGACAGAGAGAAAGAGACAAACATAGACAAAGAAAGGAAGGCAGAAATATAATCGTCTGCACGAACTGAAAGGCGAAAAATTGAGCTTCAATGTCCCGGAGACGAACAAAAAAGACGATTTTTTTTTCTCGTACAATAACGGAAAAAAAATGTTCGAGACGGTCAAGCGTATGGACGTGGGGTGGTCGTTCGGGTTATTATCTTTTCTCGTTCGTAAACGCGAACTTATGATCCCCGAGCGGTAAATGGAGACGAGGGTGGAGGCCGAGAAACTGGAAGTTATCGAGCCGGACCTCAAAGGTCGTTTCGGATGAACCCCCGGCGTACACACGGAGCCATTCGACGATCGGTTCTCGATCGAACGGTAATTCACTTACGAGTTAATAATGACAGTCGGAACGCGAGGGAGATCTCGGTACGCCCATTTGTGTTGTCGAAACGAGCTGTTCGGGAAAATCATGAACGTGGGAGTCACGCGCGAGCGGACGAAGGGACCGTCCACGATGGATTTGAAATTATTTCATCGATTATTTTCGATGCGATCCTTTTTTTTTTCAATATCATTGTTAAATTATGAATTTGGTTCTTTGCGAGTTTTTTTTGTAATTTTACGAAGGGATTTGGTTTTTGAGTTTGGAATCGAGGGGCAAATTGTTTTGTTGATGAACAATAATGGATTTAAGGTGAATAATAGCGAATTTTCGACAGAAGTAGTGAAATTATTTGTAAAAATGTTGATAAAACGATCTTTTGGCTCATTTTTGTAGAATAATTCATTTTGAGATGTTGAAATTGTGTTTTTGTCGTTTATTTCTAATATGGGAAGAAATGTCAAGCAGATTAGATTTTTTGATTCAAAGAAATCGTTTAAAAAAATTCTTTTTCCGCGGATTGCGTTTAAGGGAGATTTCCAAGTATGGAATAATGCTTCTGGCGGGGGGGTTAAACGGAGGTTCATAATTTCAGGGGTGTGGCAAGGAGAAAAAGTCAGAAAGAGCCGTCGAGGACGGTGCGGGCGTGCGAAGGTGCAAAAGGGAGAAATCAGGAAGCAAGAGAGAGAGGGAGAGAGATATAAAGCGAGAGAGGGAGAGCAGGGGTTGCGCTGTACATAGTTAACGACTACGAGAATATAATCGAAGGGGTCATTCCGTGCAGTTACCTTTGAAAGCTGCTTCAATTTTGGGTCACGCGTCGACGCCCGCCCGTCTATTATTGCCCCCCTCGGGAATAAGGTGTGGGGTAATGGAAGTTTATGGACTTGGTGTAAAAACTTGTCGAGTCATGTGAAAAAAATAATGAAAATAAAAAATAAAGAACACAAATATAAAGAGAAGAGAAAGTTAAGACTTACCAGGTTGTCGGAGATGCGAGTGCGTGTCGAGGGCAGATTTTGAAAGTCCACTCCCGTAACCTGGATAACAAATTTTTCACAAAGTTTTTATTGAAAACATATTTAAACATTTTTTGCGGAAAAATTATACACAGTTTTGTTTATTACTCAGGGTAGAGATTTTATTTCCCAAAAAGTTAATAAACATCGATTAATTTCCACAAATTTTATTCGACGTCTAGAATTTATTTAACAGAAATAAAATGTTTAAAACCTTGCGAAGTGACTCCTGGAGCTTTGATTCAGATAATACAATGAGTTTCACATTTTATTTGCTATTGAGTATCTCATAAAATTAACGTCCAATAATTGTCATTTTATTCATCGATATTCCATTAATTATTTTATGAATTTTCATCCCAAATTCAAAATGACAAAACAATCAAAATAAACGAATTTATCAATAAATAACAATGATTCAAACGTTCTACATGTCATTCATTATCTCAAAAAAATGATCCCTAATATTTGTCATTTTCTTCATCGATATTCCATCTACTGTTTTATGAATTGTCATCCCAAATTCGAAATCTATCGACATTAAAATCATCAATAACAAAAATTCCAAAATGGCGGCTTGCAAGACATCAGAACCACCTCCACCCAGTCAAAAATCGCGACTCACCCAAAAGCTTCGCCGGCGACGACGTGAGAAAAACATCGTCGCGCAAGAAATGAAAAAAGAATCGAAAAAAATAGGGTGGCTTCGATGCTGACGAGAGGTCAACACTGCAGGGACGTTCGTTAGCTCGCCAGGACGACTTTCCAAGCCGAAATACTTCGGACTGACGTGGATAAAGGCGAGGGAAAATAAGAATGGAAAAGAAATGAAAAAAAAAATAAAACCTAAGAGAAAAAATAAGAGCTACAGTGCGAGCTGAGCAGAGCGTCGAAGCGTTAGAATCGGTTAGAGAGGATTTCCGTGTAGGCAAACAGGGGTAGGGGAAGGGGGGGAGGGTTAGGTCGGGCTAGTGGGCGGCCATATACGTTTGCTCACTACTTTGCTCTGCTCGTTTTCAGACACTCGTCGATGCTCCGACGCGAGGATCCTCATCACTTCTTCACCCCCGCCTTCCACCCCCGCACCCCACTTGATTTTCCAGGCACTAAATATCATTTCGAATAATCGACGTGAATCGTATAAATCTCAAGACCAATCGAAGAACATCGTCACGTTCATTGCGAACCAGCCAAATTCGTTTCTTCAGTTTCGTTCGCACAATGGATCCTTAATTTTCGTAATTTTTTCTTCCGCGAAAAACCCCCGCCCTCCCTTAGAAATCCATAACCCATCGCGAAACCATGAATCCCTCAGTCCCGAACGAAGTTCCGTATTTCTCTCCTCCTTCGTCCGATTCACGCGCGCGGACACGAGCGTCAAATTAGCTTGAGACGAGCTCCGTTGCGATTTCTCCACAACGGCAGATGCATCCTTTAAGTGGCAGTTGGTGTCCGGTGCGTTAAACAATTAGATTTGTACGTTTGATTGTCGCTCGCGATGCTCGTACGGAGCCTCGGGCACGGGAATTTGCGACGGGGTCCGCCGCAATCACGCCGGCCTCCGGGCTTTCCCCGTCGGGGTCAGAAAAACAGATTTCAACCCTCGACCCTATTCCCGCGAATTCGTCGGTGCGTCTTCAGTTTTATCGATTATCACAACCAAAATCGTACCTCCTCTTTCTTTCTCAACCTCATTGCAAAAAAACTTGTATGAAAAATAATCAAAAATTGTTCACTCTCTCAGATGTGTAAGCGAAAATGAATAAATAAATAAATAAATGAATTTCAAAAAAGAAATGCTGGAAAAAAATAATAGTATAATGATAGATTATTTATCTGAGAGAAATAAATAACTCAATAATAACCTAAATAAAAATTTGTGACATCTCATTGGATGGAACGCCGAAACAAAAAATAATAGTCAATGTGTAGTTTATTTCTCTAAGATAAATAAACAAATAAGTAAATGAACAAAATGAAAAATGTTGAAATCGTACTGGATAAATTGCTGAAACAAAAAATAATAATCAAAGGTTTGGAAAATAACTATTTTCGTCCAGAGTGTCTACCTGACGTATGTTGTTTTCGTCAGTCGGCTACAAATTCTTCGTGAAACATACGTATATCTATATATATATATATATCTACGATTTGCCACCCTCTCGTCGATAGCCCCACGCTCCCTTGGGCCTATTGTCGATGCCGCGCGTATCTGCGCATTCACGAGCAATTACGAGCGGGTGGGGTAATCCCGTTACGTTCGCAACGACCGAGACCGTCGGCGAACAGAAGCCAGAAGCATCGCAAGCAACGTTCGGGGGATGGATGAAGGATCAAAGGACTTTTCGTCTATCCACAACCATCCGCAAAATCTCGTACTCTCCACGCCCCCGCAATCTCAGAAATGTAGTGCAAATTGTCGGCAACCGAGTGTAAGAAAAAAGAAAACAAAACAAACAAAAAAAACAAGAAAACCAAAGACAGTTCGTCGGAGCTTCGAGTTGTCGTGACCTCGACAAGGCCCGATTAAGAACGCTCGACGGGGCAAATGTTGCGTGCAACCCTCGAGCGTTTGTCACAGAGTGTCACGAACCATCCCTGAGTCGTTAATTGCTGCGTGGCGTGAATAAAAACCGACACTTAAATCCTCGCTCGTTCGCCGAAGTCAAACGGTTTTGCCCGTGTCGCAGCTTTTTTCATCCCCTCAACCGCGAGAACATTGATAATAATCGAGAACTTCGACTGTGATCTTCCGTTTCCGCCGTTAAAAAGCTTTTTTGATAAGTCGAGGACGATAATTTTATCGGCCGATTGCTCTGCTCTCATTTTTCTTTGCTTCGTTCTTCTTCTTTCTGGTCTTCTTCGGGGTTGTTCCGGCTGACGAGGCCTTGACGCGAACTCGTCGAGGGTAGGCTGATCACTCGAGTCATTATCGTCAGAAACTCGTGCATTGAGTCATACACGGAATCACGGGCGTCGGTAAAGCTTCGCGATGAAATCGCCTACATCCATGGTATATACATATAAAATTATCACACATATATATGTGTTGTATATAAATATATTCTCTTTGCTGTAACAAACGGGCGTTGTCGGGCGAGCGAGAGCAAGTGACGGTGGCGGAGGTCGTCACGCACTCGCGGCTGGTGCACGCGACGGCTACAAAATACTCGACCGAGCCAGAAGCTAGCAGCCAACCCTTGTGGAAACCTGAGTGGTTGTACGTATATGTATCCGAAACGTGGTATGTTAAATCGTGCGGTAGACGAGACGGTGGAGCAACACAGGGGCCAGAAGAAAGTGGCCGCACTGTTACTCCGTTGATGACGGTGGCGTGCACGATCGTGAAAAGCTCCTGCACGATTTCATCCCTTTGAGTCCCTCTTGACGAGAAACCCGAATCGTGGTTCGGGAAAATTACCGATTGGATGAAGAAAAAAAAAACAAGTACTTTAGTCGGTCAATCGTTCGTTTGGTTTGTAGCTTTCAACGTATTTGGAGTTGATGTGTTCATGAATTGGAATGGTTGGTGTTTTCATTTTCTATTCGTTTAGAGGACAGGTGATTTGAGGAATGTGTTTGAGCGGTATTTTTGTTGTGTCGAAGAGAGAGGGGTTAATTTTGTTGACATTTCGTGTGTCGAAAAGTAAAATTGGTGGCTTAGTTGGAGTGAAATTTGAAGATTCAATATTCTTTGTAGGAGTGTATATAGGCGAGGGTCGATATTGCGGCAAGGCCTTCAATTTGTGCCTTCAGCTGTTCAATACAGAAAAACTCTGAATTTTTGATATTTGTTTCTACATTCTCACCCACAATTGATTTCAATTTTACCCACAACTACGTCCAACTCGTAAAAATTTCGATTTCAGTCTCAAAAACGTAAAAAAAATTACTTCTTCCCCAAAATGCCTAGGTTCCATAAAAAAAAAACTTAGTCGCACAATAAGCCGTTTCTTCCCATAAAAAATACTCCGCAATCGGTCCGCAAAAAATTCCCAACAAAAAGAGAGAGAAAACCAATAAAAAACGAAAAAACATAAATTAGCTAAGCAGTTCTTATGTCGAAAGGAGAGAGACGAATTGACAGAGAAAGAAACGCGGAGGGGCCGTGAAACGCGTGTGCCGGAGCGTATAGCATATTGGGTATGTTGAGCAGAATGGTCGAAGGGGCGGGGGGTGGGTGCGGGGGGGGGGGGGGGGGGGGTGGAGGCTCGAGAAACGACGAAGGAGAGACACACCGCGCCGCGGGGGTCTATTCGCCCGGCTATATTATGTCTTCGGTAGTACATACACGGTCACGTGCCTATGCGTGACACGTTCACGCATCGTCGAAGCGGGGTTTTTTTTCGCTCTATCGTCGTGCAGTCGAGATTCATGAGCACGAGCGAGTACGCTGGCTATCGTTCCTCGCGTTCAACCGGGCTCACGCACTTTTTGTCGTAGCTCGTCGCGTCACCGCCGAATCCGGGGGCGAACCCCGTCGGATTGTGTTTCCACTTTGGGAGCCACCCTCTCGTTTCTCCGTCGTCGTAGCTTTTGCCTTTTTGACTGCTCGATTGACCAACGTTTATTATTTATTATTTATTATTTATTATTTATTATTTATTATTTATTATTTATTATTTATTATTTATTATTTATTATTTATTATTTATTATTTATTATTTATTATTTATTATTTATTATTTATTATTTATTATTTATTATTTATTATTTATTATTTATTATTTATTATTTATTATTTATTATTTATTATTTATTATTTATTATTTATTATTTATTATTTATTATTTATTATTTATTATTTATTATTTATTATTTATTATTTATTATTTATTATTTATTATTTATTATTTATTATTTATTATTTATTATTTATTATTTATTATTTATTATTTATTATTTATTATTTATTATTTATTATTTATTATTTATTATTTATTATTTATTATTTATTATTTATTATTTATTATTTATTATTTATTATTTATTATTTATTATTTATTATTTATTATTTATTATTTATTATTTATTATTTATTATTTATTATTTATTATTTATTATTTATTATTTATTATTTATTATTTATTATTTATTATTTATTATTTATTATTTATTATTTATTATTTATTATTTATTATTTATTATTTATTATTTATTATTTATTATTTATTATTTATTATTTATTATTTATTATTTATTATTTATTATTTATTATTTATTATTTATTATTTATTATTTATTATTTATTATTTATTATTTATTATTTATTATTTATTATTTATTATTTATTATTTATTATTTATTATTTATTATTT
>OZ020167.1:17089318-17218269 GCA_963971145.1 Sussaba pulchella | reverse complement strand
CTCTTCGGCTTGCTCTGTGCGGCTCGATCGTTATAGTCAGAACGATCGAGGTGTATCCACGGAAAAGATGGTCACGCGAGGGCGTAAGAGCCGAGCGAGAGCGAGAGCTTTGGGCAGGCACGCGCCGACCTGGAGTACGTAATTATATTGTGGCGAGGGCGGAAGGGGGTGGCTCTGGGCATCGGGGTTTAAACCACCCTTCTTTTCGCTCAGACGTCACACTGCTTCGCGGCCGGAAGTCACGCGAGATTTCAAAGAGTTTTTAAGGCTCTGTGATTCGTCGAGGTTTGATCGGCGTTTGGTCATTATTAGAGCTTTTGTGGGATTTTTTTTACTCTCTTGCTTTTCAATAATTGATAAGGCATTCGATAATACGATTTTCCGAATAGAATCTAACATGTGCAGGATCATCAGGATTGTTGAGAAATTAAGAATTGCAAGTAAATTTAAAAATCAAATTGATAAATCATTAATTTTTATAATTGTTATTCTAATCCAGATACCCGAAAGAGAATTCTCAATGCCGACACCACGAATACCACAACAACAATAATTCGACTGAATCATCTACAAAAGAAAATTCTCAAAATTCGTTCTCGCTTCGACAACCCCTCCAGAACAGCTTGTTATATACCTGTCTGGTCGACCAACAACCCCCCCAACCGCACAACCATACCAGAATCTAATTTCGCGAAGCGTCATCGTCTCAATCGCAAAGCGGTTGCCGAGAGGTGTTTCATCGCTACGCCTCGGGCGCTACTCAGAGAAGCTCCGTGGTTGGCGGAAGCGTCAACGTTTGCACAGCAGAGATCACCGCGAGAATAGCCATGCACAAGAGAGATCAGAGAAAACGGGCGATAGACGAAGCGTGACAGTTTGTAAATTAGAGAGGGATGGAAAGCGACGGAGCGCGAGAGAGGTTGAGAGAGAGAGAGAGGGTGTGAGAGGTGGAGATGAAGAGGACGAAGAGAGAGAGAGAGAGGAGAGCGGTAGAAGCCGTTTATAACAAGTTGCCGGCGGGCACGGCTCTGATCTCTGCAATGATTGTCCCTGGGTGGCTGCTTTAGTCCTTTCGGGGGTGGCGTCAGTGGTGGTGGCGGTCGCCTGGTCCGCGCGCGCTTCTCCGGAGTGCCCCGCGGGGGGTAGATCTACCGCTGCTGCTTCTGCTGCTCCTGCTGCTGCTGCTGCTGCTGCTGCCGCTGCCTCGCGACGCGACGACAAAGGGGCCGCGGTTCAACGCGCCACAAAGCGCCGGGACGCCCACGCCCTGACTCGCACAGTTCGAGCCAACCCCCGCGTGCGACCCCGCGGCAACACGACTCCGGAGGCCGCGACGCGTGAACTTGCACCCGCGCCGATGCCGTATGTATATAGATACGGACACTAGGAACCTCGAAACCACCTAGATAGAGGGAGAGGGAGAGGGAGAGGGAGAGAGAGGGTTGGGGAGAACAAGCGACTGACGACCGACCAACCTTCGCTTCGCGAAGCGAGATAAAAATTTCGAGGGTAGAGAGTGTATACCGGGAAAAACTTTCCGCTGATAAGCCTCGGTTGCTCCGAGAGAAATGGCTCTTGCGACTATTTTTTTTTCTAGTTTTTTTTTTTGGAGAGATTTTTCGGTTTCGCGACTCTTTCGGGGGTTGTTTTTCGAGGGGGCGGTGGGGAGATATCTGTAGCCATAGGGTTTGGGTGAGGGGGGTTTTTTTAATGAGTTACTGATTACGTTGGTCGAGTTTGGAAAATGTTTGATAGTTGATGGGGTTTTTGTTTTTAATGTCTTATACACTTTCGTAACAATTTGGTTGAAATGTAAATTGCGATGTTTGGAATTGTGGTTTTTCGGTAGTTAGCGTGATGTTTGGATGGAAAATTATTATTTGTCATTCCGTCGATGGTAATAAATACGGAGAATTCGTAGATTTCGGTTCATTGGATATTTAAAGAAAAAACCAAAAATTCCAGACAAGTTTGCTGTTAAATGAATGTAAAAATCGAATACCTTTGAATTTTCAAAAACGTTGACAGTAAGTCCCAGCAATTTATTTTCGCCAGATCAATATGTTAATCACGTGAAATAATTCGTTAAGGAGGTAAGAATTTAAAATGAAATAAAAATTTCAATATTGCGCTGAAAATAAATTTTTCCGTAAATCCAAAATTGGAATAGCAATGAAATTGCATCATTCTATGATCCCATAGGTTTTCCAGAATGGATGAATAATCGGTGCCCCATGCAAACTTGTAAAAACTCAATAATCTTAGCGATCTTCTAAAATGGAAACGTAAAAATTTTAATCTTGAATCTTCCGCCTTAAATGAAGACTTAAAATTTTCAATTCAAGGTCGAGTAACTTCAATAACTTATCCTTGGCACAACTGAATAACTCACCCTGTCCAGGTGCAGGTGACGTCGCGTGGCTCCATCCTCCCTTGTACGAACTGCTGGCATCTGTAACAAAAAATAAAAAATAACATTCTCATTATTTCAATCATTAGAATTAAATAATTAATAATTCAAACTTTTATTTATCTAAATTACTTCCATTGACACGAATCAATATAAAAACGGCGTTATATAGGCAATAAAAGATTCCAATAAATGAAATTCGTTCGTTGCTGTAATTTCTTTGTACATCCGCCGAGGGACGATTCGGCAAATTTCATTTCTCGTCTCTCGATTTCGTCCTTTCCCACAATCTTGGAAACCACGACGCCCGCGGTTTGTTTGCCAACAGATATATTTTCATTTGCTCGGTTATTGGCCGGGAACGAGGGAAAAATCTTCGGGGGCAATTTTTCCTCGTGAATTTCTGGAGCGAAAGCGAAAGAACAAACATCGACGCGAGTTGTATTCTCTCGGGATTTTGGGAACGTGGACGAGAACGAAACTTGGGACGACGGCGTCGACGAGCTGCACCCTTCGTTTGATCGACGGGACGTCCATTAACCGTTCCGGGATTCGGATTTCATGTATTTTCATCGGATAGTTCAACCGTCGGCTACATCTTGGCTCAAATTCGTATGAATGGCTATCGGTTTCATCGGGGGACCGATCAACGCCAATAATCTACGTGCTATTTGATAATGCTTACGACTAAATTCTTGATAAATGGATCAAAATGTTTGAATGATTATTAAGACTATAATACTGTAATATTATATCCTCTGAATTAATTATTACATACGTAGCATCAATTATAAATGATAGACATTAATTTGAATTATCAATATTATTGTTTTTATTATTTGAAATAATTAACGTCTCTGAATAATTTATCATTATTATTCTTTTAGTTTTCACTTAATTTTTCCATTCTTTAAATGTCAACTATTTAGTAATAATAACTAATTTTTGTGCAGTAAATTAAATTTGCAGGCTTATGTCAGTTCTAATTCATTTTGTAAATGCAAATCAACAAAAATCTAAATTTTTCGAATCGACTGAAACAATTTTCTCTACAAAATAAATTATTTTTTCCGAATTAATTGCATTACCAATGAAAAACAGAAAATCAACCATTTTTAAATGAATTCTACGATCAAGATAAATATTTTTAAAAACTTTGAACCAATCATCGCCGAACAACATCGTTTCATTTCATTTCCTCTCCAAATTTTCGAGATCAAATTTAATATTGTGATAAATGCCGGCGATGAATCGATCACGACAAGACGTACCAGCAAAAAGCATCGATAGGTTAGTGAAAGCCGTAGTTCGTGGGAGTTCGGCGGCCGTGGTCCCGCCGCCGCTGCTCTTGAGGTCGAGCATTGCGCCACGGACCCCGTGATCCGTCAAGATCCTGGCGTCTTGGCTCCAAATAGCTCACAACCCCTTCGCCAATCACTCGACAACACCACTGTTTATTATACTCCTCGAAAAACCAACCCCCTCCAAAAAAAACCACAATCCACGCGACAAGAATATTCACAAGATTAATGCTTAATCCCTTCGTTTCTTTCTCTTACTCGTTATCAAAATGACCGTTCCCAAAATCAACAAAATCAAACAAAACAACGTCAAAATAACGCCCCCGCCCCCCTCACGTTTCGATTCAGCGTACGATCAATTTGTTTTTGTTTTCGTCCTATCTTTACGGTCAATCAACGCGAAGAAGTTTCGAATCGAGCCCCCGGTGTCCTCATAGTCGACGATCAAACGCTCTTATCGTCGGAATTTTTAAATTCCCTTTTATTATTTTGATTGTTTTTCTTTTTCTTTTTCGTATTTGTCGCGTGCGCGTTTCAGTCCGACGATAATACGGGAAAATTCCCGTGGCTAGTTGCGACGATCATCGTGACACACGATGCCAAAGTTGACTGGGAAGCTCGTCTCTTTCCCCGGTTAAAGCGACGGTGGTGGGTGGCTCGCTGGTGGCCGTCGTCGATTCCCCGGTCGGTCCCACTCGTGCCGGCGAAGTCGGGGTGGTGGCGATGACGGCGGTGGTGGTGGCTTCGGCGGTGGCGGTGGAAAACGTTCGTCCCGCCCTGGCTCTCGTCGGATACGTCGACACGGGGGTGGTTCGCACCCTCCGAAAACCCGCGAGGGCGGGTCTTTCGTTGTACGAAACGATTCTGCGCATCGTCGACCGACGTTCGCTTCGTTGAGACGAGTTTTTTTTTTTTTTTGAGGACGAGCTTGACGGGGCTGGCTTTGGTTACCTGTATTCAAAGGCCTCTTCGAATCTTTGCACCCTTCCCTTCTCTTCTTCTTCTCGGTTCGCATACTCGGGGATATCAGCTTCGCCGGAGGCGAAAAGTTTCGCTGATACTCGGGGAAAAGATTTTGGTGTCAAAGGAAAAACTCGGCGCGCACGGAAACGCGGGAGTTAAGGTCGTCATACGCGACCTTTGAGACGACCCCTAAGACCGTACGGATTACGTGGAGTTTGAGATTTTTGAGAAGCAACCACTTTGGGAGGGACTTTTCATTGTTTCGCGCGGTGAAACTTTGTTCATTTATGGGAACTGCTTTTTGTTTTTTTTTTGTTTTTTAGAGGAACTGGAAGTTATGGAAAAATTAAGGTAACTCGGATTTTTTTTGTTATTTAAAATAATTTTAGTAATTATATTTCATTTTTTGTCTTTCTTGGAAGAATTGAAAAATAAACGGATATGAATTTGGAAATTTGAATGACTAAATTTTCTATTAATTCAACGTCAGTGTCAGAAATAATTTTTGGAATTATTATTATTATTAATTATTATTATTATTATTATTTACATCAACATACTTCTTCGTTTAGAACTGTAACTAAGGCTCCATTTTTATTTCTTTGAGACGTTGACTTTTCATCCGACGGGAGACAATATTCTTCGTTATGATCTCTCAAGAATACCGAATAGGCATTTTCCGACATTATCTACCGTACTAAAATTTTGTAACGTTTTCAAGATATTTTTCAAAGTTTATTTTATGAAAAAACATGCGAATTTTCTCCGATTTTTAATTTTTCTTTCACAGTTATCCTGAGCCGATCATCCCCTCTCGAGAATCAGCAGCGGAACCGGAACTTCCTGATAGGGCGACAGGGAGGCTCATCGACGTCCACCCTACACACCACCCCTACCTTCCTCGGTGGTTGCTAGGTTCCCTCACATAGAAAACCACCTCCACGAACCCGGAGACACGACAGGTGGTGGTTCCTTCCTCTGTGGCTTCGCCACTCGCCCGGAGAGGGAGATTGGTGTTCGAAAAGGGTGTAGATTGCTTTGCAGACTGGGCGAGGGAGAGATAGAAAGAGAGAGGGATAGTGTGAAGGAGGAGAAAAAGCGTAAACCGATAAAGAGGGGGATGCTCGCGATTTCAGTTTGGCTCTCACGGATTTCTTCCGAAACTCAGCTATATAACAGCCTGTACTTAACTTGAGTACCGGTACTCAACTCCTGAGACGGCAATAAAAAATCCACAAAGTCCTATGCACGAAAAAAACGAATTGAAAAAACACCGAAATAAATTTGAAAAAAAAGGAAATTAGACCAATAGTCTTATCTCAATTCAACCCAAGGTCTTCCATAAAAAAAAAAAAAAAAAAGCAAATTCAAAACCATTCCCGACCCAGAAATCCAAAATAATATAATAAACAATTCATTTTCTGCCTCCCCTCCCGCCACTCTTCGAATATATTCCCCCCCAAAAAAATAATCCCCATATTCACAATCAAAATTTCAATTATAAATCCAAAACCAGGTCACACTAATTCCCAAATAAAAAAAAACACAAATGAATAAAAAAAAACCACAATTATTTCCACAAAAAAGTATTTTCCCAATCAAGAAAAAAACAATCGAAGATTGAATCCAACATCGCGTTCGACTTCCCCGAATAACGGGAGTCGAGAAAGCCGTGTCGGGATTCGGGACGAGGGTATATCGCTTATAACGTTAACCAAGTGCCCGGGAGCCCACCCCGTCGGATCCCGCAGGTCGGAGGTTGCGCTCGTGACCCAGCACGTGTGTGGATCTTGCACCCACTCGAACGTTACATTCGACGAAACGATATAATGTATGTGTTCAGCTCACAATGTATGTATCCCCAACTCTTGTGAAAAATTCGGTGGGTACACTTTCGTAGTGCAGCGCGAAATGTGCAAATGGGGTAGTTGCCGCTTTCCGTACGTGTGGATTGGCTATATTACCGATGCATTGTAGTCTTTCCCCCTCCTGTCTGCCCTTACATACTCTCTCTCTCTCTCTCTTACACACACGCACACAAGCACACACACACACACACAGACAGACACACACGTAGTCACTCACGAGTGAGCGCATATCTAGATACAGCTTTATGCACTGTTGGTGCACTATTCGAGATCCCGACGTTGGACGTGTTCCGAGTCCGTATCCTACAGGGTGTATCGAATAGCGAGCATCCCCCTGCATCGAGAGAGGAGGAGAGAGAGAGAGAGAGAAAGTCGTGGCGGAAGAAGCAGAGAGAAAGAGAAAGAGAGAGAGAGAGAGGAAGACGGAGGAAAAGCGGCTGCCGGCACGCGTACGACACGCGACTCGCGTACGCCCGACGGCGCATTTAACGCGCGATCGCACTCGAGTGTCAGTCGCGTGTGCGTCTCGCGCGACGGAGCTGGGAATGGAGCAAGCATCGTCCGCCCGCGACAGCTCGATCTCGCCCCCCTTCGCCCTTCCCGCCCGATCGCTCGCCCCGGCCGATCGCTCGTGACGTACCCGGCGACACGCAGCGCCAGCCACGCGAATCGCGCTATCACCTTCCTTGCCGTTGCTGCTCGCCTGTTATCGTTCATCGTACTCCAATTGAAATGATGATAATTTTGTCGTCGTTGAATGGGGGGATACATGAACGGAATTATGGTTTTTAGTCACGAGCCTTAGTTTGGCCGCGAAATTTCAGGCAGATGCTTCCCTGAGTCTCCAAACTCTGCAGTTTTGGGGCAATCAAAGATTTCCATAACGAAAAGATACTGACGTAATTGTATTCTCAACATAGTTTTATTTTTATAATAATAAAAATAATAATACTAACAATAATAATAATTATTAATAATAATAATAATAATAATGATAATAATAATAATAATAATAATAATAATAATAATAATAATAATAATAATAATAATAATAATAATAATAATAATAATAATAATAATAATAATAATAATAATAATAATAATAATAATAATAATAATAATAATAATAATAATAATAATAATAATAATAATAATAATAATAATAATAATAATAATAATAATAATAATAATAATAATAATAATAATAATAATAATAATAATAATAATAATAATAATAATAATAATAATAATAATAATAATAATAATAATAATAATAATAATATTAATAATTATTAATTAATAATTAATAATTAATAATAATAATAATAATTATTATTATTATATTAATTAATAATTATTAATAATATTATTATTATTATTATTATTATTATTATTATTATTATTATTATTATTTAATGTGTATAGACACACATAGATATGTATCAGCTATATATATCCGTCGAGAAATCAAGGGCCCAAGGTATTTAAACCCCCTTGGGAGAGCTTCCGGCCGCTGTTGGACTCGTGCACCTTTTTCGAAAAACCAAGGGCTTAAAAAATTTCCGTTTCCTCACCCTCATAATTTTCGAAAAGATCCCAGCTGACCGATTATATTATAAAAATGTTGTTTTTCTTTTTCTCTGTCAATTTTTACAAAGTCCGAACGCTCCCCCAAGTGACCACCCCGTAACAACGAGATCCCTCAGCACCGTATATCCCGTCGTATCACCGATAAGCGACACCATATCGTCGATTTTTTTTCTCTCCCTCAAAAAGCCGCACGATCGGGGCGTGTGTCTCGCTACATTTGGAATACAGTCGCCGAAGTGGATCAAGCATATTGTTACAAATTGAATGAGAAATGCAATATCTGTATCAGCATTGAACGACGTTACACGTGATTGCGGATCGAGATATTTATCATCGCGCACTTAAACCGACCCCCGGGCGAACGTAACAAAGTGGCGGCACGGGTTCTTATCGTGTTATGGGTCTGGAGGGCACGGTCGGTAGTGTCGGCGGCGGTGGTACGGCGGTTCTTCGTTGGTTACGTTTCATTCGGGATTGTGTGGGAGTAGGGCGGTGGAGAAGAGAGGGAGGGGGGGGGGAGGGGTTGGATGTGGATAGACTGGGCTATCCCTTGCCATAGGCTTTGTCCGTACACACGTTATATTCAATGGTACATGCACTATGCAGTGCTGTCGGTAGATGTATACCGAGAGATAAACGCCGGGGCAAAATGGAACAGTGGGATGTCGTTCGGAAAAGGGGGTTGAAATGAAATACCTCGAAAATGTCATTTGTTGTGGAAGATTATGATAATTTGAGTAAAGGGTTTTAAAAAATCGATGACATATCGAGCCTTGGCTGGGCGAGTGACTTCGCCATAGCCAAAGGCTATTGCAGTTTTTTTTATCGAATTAAAAAATTGATCCATTTTGCCCCCGAGCGTATGTTTCTTTTAATTGTGTGTAATCGTTGAAAATTTTATTTTTCACTAAAGAGAAGCACATCTACGATTTCCGTAACGATTTGAAGGCTTTTTTTCAGCCCATTTCGCCCCGCGTTGGCCTGTATCGATATATGTGTACATGTGTATGTATGTATATGGGGTACAGCGAAGGCTATGCGTCTCGTTGTACAATAGCCGCGCCGCCCTGTCATGTTTCATGCGGTACAATGATACTCTCACCCTCTCTCTGTGTATAGTGCGCTTCTGGTGGTGCTGCTACTGCCACTGCCGATGGGGGTACGACGAGCTTCTCGACTCGCCTACTCGCCCGTAGTACGACCCGTAATGCCGTAACCGTATCTCAAGATAATGTGCGCGAATCACGGTCTCGACAGCCCGCGTTTCCATCCTCCATGGAGCGCACACGTGAGAAGACTATACTTGCGTATATATATACGTGTGTGGTCGATATGTATACGCATACATATATTTATCGCTTTCTCTCTCTCTTTCTCTTTCTCTCTCTCTCTTTATTCGTTCGCTACGATTTCTCGATATGTAACCAACGGCCAAACTCATCGACGACGATTGTTAGCAAAGAGAGATCCGAGGGTTCGATTGGGCCTCTCATCGTCTTTTATATCGAAACGGACGCGTGGTAATGCTCAGTGTGTTACAAGTGATTGTCGGGGCTTGCGGGTCCGGGAGCAGCAATTAAATGTGTCACGAGGTTTTTACGCACGAGGGTCAGGGAGGGGGGAGCCCGGAGGTTTGCGACATGGTGGATGAATGAACGAAGTACTCGTTTTGTAATGCACGTTTCTATTCTTTCGCCGTTTGCTGCTGCCGAGAGCTGTGTAGGTGATAAGAATCTTGGCCATTATTACATCTGTCGGTGAAACATTTGAATTTTTTTAAATTGAATTAATAATTTGTTAAATGTATTTTTATACGATTAAATTTTTTTTGGAGAGTACGAATTTTTCTATGAATAAAATGTTTGCGTATGCCATAAATATCTCATTTGAAATGACGAACCATCGCCTTGAGCTCTTGTATGATAAAATATCGAGCCACACTTCCGGTAGATAGCGGGTTAGCTTTTGGACGAAAAAAAAAAAATCGTTTCGATAGGGTTCCCTCGTTATCTGTCTTCCTGAATATCGAATTTCGTTGGTTGAGATAAGAATTTTGAATTTGCGAGGTTCGAAGGCGAGAAATCTAGTCGAGCGTTGAAAAGGGCGTTGAAAGGGGTTGACAATCCGGGCCACCGGACCCAGCGAAGTAGCCACCGCGGGGTTGTACGTGGTTTGTCGCGCCTCGGCTGCTGCTCTCCCTCTCCCGCCTCTCCCACGGCGACACACACGACATCGGGCTTCTTTGCCTAGCCGTTTTAAAGTGAACATTTGCAAACACGTTTCCCGGTGACATGTTTGCCGGGTGTGCGCCAGGCACTGGCACAAAAGACGACGATGCTGAAACTCCCCCGTAAACGCCCTTACGTTATCCGACAAATTCGATTTGTTCATCCTGTATGTTCGATCGGAACGAAAAAAAAAATGAAAATAAATAATAGGAATGATATAATTGACTTACATTGTTATCAGAATTTGGTGAAAAATTCAGGGATAGTTTTAGAATTATTTTGAGTATAAATATTGACGACTTTTTTATTTTATTATTGGATTACCGGGAAATTTCGCAATTATTATTATAATGACTTGATTGAATTATTATATGAAAGAATATGGATCTGGATGAATAGCTTGATACTGCAGAGGAACTTTTTTTGCAGCATTGGGTTATATTATTATTCCCGCTTTATTATATTTGCTGAATTTATAGTTTGATCGATAGCAGATTCGAATATCGTGGCTCGAATCACAAGCATAGAAATTCGAATTTCTAATTTTCGGGGGCTCAGTAACTATCGACTGGCAACCAAATAAATGTTAATCGATTCGACAACCGTCCTCATAATTTATCCAGGAATTTTTAAAAAAATGTTTGAATCGCGATAATGTTGCAAATAAAGCGAAGACAAAAGTTGGTCAAACCATCCGACATTCAGTGATATCGCAGCGTAGACGGAAGAGGCAAGGGGCCGACGTTGGAGTTGGGCACGTTGGGTCATCAATTACGTTACGGAAGAGCGAAGTCGTAGGTTCAAACAAAGCGAGATGGGTACCCTCGTCTCCTCCCTGCGAGTAACTCGTCTCAACGAGGTTCTCCGATGCTGCTCGCGGTTCATATACCGTCGAGCCTAATTATTACGAGCCCGAGAATTTGCATATTTTCATTGGTAAATCGTTGGCTCGTGCAGCGATGCCGCTTCCACTTTGCGTTGTGCGAGTACGACGGATATCGTACGATCGTACACCGCCGACCCTCGAATTTTGCATTTACTACTCGCGCAATAAACTAATACAATTGTGACGATATTTTATTTTCCGTTGGGGGAAGACTGCTCGTAGTAAACTCACTATAAAAATATGATTTCGTTATGGTATTTTTGTTTCAGTCTGATATATTCAAAAATAATTTTCATCGAGAATTTTATAGAGTCAATAATTTTTATATGTGGTATACTTATTTTTTTGATTGATCTGTTTTTTTCATTTTTAATTGTAATTGAAAAATTACATTCTAAAAAATATGTACGTATTATATAATATTATTGAATTATATTATATGTTTATTTTTTTTGTTGTTATTTAATTGACATTTTTTTTCTCGAATTTGATTCAATTTTTTTATTTTATAGGAAGGAATTATGGTGGGTCAACGAAGTAATTGGTTGGTCGCGGATAATTAGAAGATTGAGGTAATCATTTTTGTTATTTTAAGAGGATCCGTTGGCTAGTGGGTGTCTTTTTGGTGTCAAATTTGTTTTTTTTTCTTCTTTTTTCACTGGAACAGGATAATTAATTTCTTTCAGTCGTCAACATTTCGTCAGTAGAACCAATGAAAAGTCTACGAAATAAAATAAGAATTTTAAACTCGAACGGATTAAAACTCTCGTGAAAAAAAGTATATATATCTATAATCATGTCGGTAAGCACGAATATTGCACGAAACAAGATAAAAATATTCGACCGCTGGAAATCAACGCCAAAATAACGTAGACGAATTCGCGAAGAATTTTTCCGGCGAAGCAGGAAACGAGGTCGAGAGAGTGAAGCCCGAACCGGAAGCACGAAGACGAATTTCACGAGCAAATTTTTCACCAGCGAAATAATTACTCGACGGTAGAACGCCTCGGTCTTTCGGTCGTCGAGATTAAAAATCGCCTAGCGTACGGTTTTTTGACGCGTAATTCAGGATGTCGGAAGGAGGACAGAGCCGAGATGCCACCGGCGCTGAGAGTGGAAAAAGGCGTCGGCCTAGCGTGACAAGAGAAATAGGAAAAGAAACGAAATTAAAAGTGCAAGATAAAGACGGTCGCGCAGCCAGAAAAGAGCGAGAATTTAGGCAGCAAAAAAAAATGTATGAAAAAGATAAAAAAAATTAAAAAAAAAAAAAAAAGCGCGAGTGAGTGACGCTGTAATTTAGTGGTGGAGAGAAATTCGCGAGGTTTCTCCTGCCAGAAGAACGAGAGAACTGTTGAGCGTGAGAAGAGCTGAAATGACTCGGGTAGAGTCAGAAGAAGAAGAAAAAGGTATAGACCGAGAGGGGTGAGAGAGAGAGGGAGAGAGAGAGAGAGAGAGAGCGAGAGAGAGGGAGAGAGATGGCGAGAGAGGCAGAGCGGGGGAGGAGAGAAACTGTGGTAGAGCGAGCGAGCGTGGCGTAGAGCAGAGTAGAGGCATCCGCGCGCTCATTTCCGTTCTGGGGCCGTCGAGCGGGATGAGATGGGGTGCGGGCGAACGGTGGGGGCACTCCCGGTATACCGGGACGGCACGGAGGAAGGGAAGACGGGGGAAAGGGGGTGCTAACTCGCGAGATATTAATTCCCTGTTAGCGTTGAAGCGGACGAGGGTGCCGGGGCGAAAACTACGTGCAAGAGCGTCCCCGTAGGGTGAGAATTTCGTCCTCTCGCTCGCTCTCGCGTCGAACCACCCCGTCCCCGCCCCCTCTCAAAACCGTTCACCGGGCTGCACGGCACATGGGGCGAGAATGAGGCGTTACAAATCAGAGATTAGCCATAGTTAGCTCGACTTGCGCAGTCAAACAGTTAATCAATAAGCGATTATTTACATCGGGGCCGAGTACTTGTGATTTTAACACCCACGCTCGGAATTTGATTTTCGTTCGAATATACATTTGGGTTCGTGGAATTTTCTTTGTAAATTGGTTTGTCGTCATATGAATGTTCATTTTTCAACTGCATGTATTAAAAATGATGAACAGTTCGGTATTACGTATTGCCAGATATCGTAACGAATAAATGATTAAGATTTGTCATAAACAACCCCTATTTGTAGTAGATTTCTGGGCAGCCAATAGAATCAATCAAAATGGTGTAAGAATTTTCGCAGATCATAACAATAATTAGAATAATATTCTTTTTAAAATCCAATTCGTACAACAATCCTTCGACGTTTCGATGGATTAATATAAATCGTATCACGACCTCAGAATAAATTTCTGATTTAATTCCTTCCAGAAATGTTTCGATTTCTCATGCTCGCTCCCAAGCAGATATGGAAAAAATCTTCATACACCATTTCCCCACCAATTTCATCCAACAGGACCCAACAAACCTCTCCCTACCACATCCTCCTAATGCAATCGGAAAGAATAAAGAAAAATGAAAACAAAAAACAAACTTCTTGAAACAAATTCAAAATTCGACAGTCTCCCAACTCCGTCTTCACCCATTTCCCTTCGGCAACCGGTGCAACCGTTGAGACAGTTATAGAACGTTCGGGGAGTTCTTTCGGAAAGGCGAATATCCGATCCTCAATTACGGGTTTCCTCGGCGGAAGGGAGAAGGAAACGTGTAGGAAGATCGTGGTCGAGGCGGGATATAGACGCGGAGCGTGGTAGTTGCTGTATCTCCCGAACTACGATAGATCTCCGAACGGTTTCTCCGTTCCTCCCCCGCCTGTTTGAGGCGTTCGGCCCTTGTCGCGCGTGCGAGTGAGCAATTGTGTCTGTGTGTGGTCAACAGCTTCGTTGGCACAGTAGCCGATGAAGCTGGTGACCAGTGGCGCCCTGAGATTTCCACGTCGGCCACGTTCGCGTACCGCTCGTCGTCTACGCGGTGCGGGACGCTGTGGGAGAATCGGCCGGGGGTGAAGGTGGTGGTGGCGGTGATGGTGGTGGTGGTGCGGCAGCGGTGGGTTACAAACGGAGATGGGGGTAGCTGGATGACTGGCGGCGGAAGCGTCGTCATGGCGACACATCGATCAGCCACCACCATGACCGAGAGGGTGCGAGAGAGGGAGGAAAGCCCGGCAGAGAGGGATGAAGATAAAGAGATAGAGAGAGAAATACAGAGGAAGAGAGAGAGAGAGAAAGAGAGAGGATGGGATGCGGAATACCGACATAGCGAAACACCGAGAAGCCAAAGCCACTCGAGTAGATGCTCTTGTCGACTCGTCCACCTCCAGCCCGGATCATCCTGCAACGCTAATACTATACATACGAATATCCCCGAGGGAACGATACAGATACGAGCGACGAACTCTCGAGATCCGTGGCTTCGCTTCTTTTCTCACCGAGCCGGCGAAAGAAGTGATTTGATCCGATTTAGTCTCGCAATCTATATATATTCACCCCAAAGTCGAGAGATTACACGTTTCACGTATCCGACACGATCACCGATCATTCCCTGAAGGGGAATTAGCGTGTATTAACGATTCACAACGCTGTTCACATTCGTTCGAGATCATCATCAAAGAATAAACAAATATATTTGAATATCATTTATGTTATGTTTAACATTTTTATCTTTCAGGATTCCATACTTGCAAATCTAATCATTTTTTATTGAACTATATTTGAAAAATGATGTCAACTATTATGAAATACCAAAATCATATAATTTCTAAACATCCATTTCCGATTGATATAAACCAGAAAGAAAACATCCCTTGGGTTATGGTGCCTCCCACCGCCCTTCTACTCCGTGACGTCGCAAAAAAAAAAAAAAAAAAAAAAAAAAACAAATCCACGTTTCCAATCGAAGCCTCTCAAAAACAAGAATCGTGGAAATGGGGTTATAAAACCGGATAAGATGCATGAACGTGGAAGTTGGCCCTGTTTCGAAAAACGACGTACGAAATTCCAAGTTGTCGGTGTTATAGGCGGCTCGTGTGTAAGCCACGGGCGCGAGTCTCGAAGTCGTTGGCGCAAGCGATCGATTCTCCAGAGTGGAAGAGAAGTCGACTTGCCGTGTGGCTCGGTTCTCCCGCACCCTCGTAGCTTCTCCATCGTTTCAGACCTCGGCACCGGCTGAATACCACTGATTGTCCTCCGCCGCGCTCTGCCTTTCCCTCCTTCTCAACCCTCAAACCCATCGGCAACAGCGGTAGTTGCTGCACAACCTCCCTATCCTCCTCCTCCTCTTCCTCTTCCTCCCCCGCCATCCCTCTCTCGCCTTCTCCCGCGTCTTTCTCTCTCTATCCACCGTCTCGCTTCGTTCTCCCACTACTCTCAAAAACATTTTCCTCCCGCACCCTCTCGCCTCCTTTCATCGCCTCCCTTCCTCCTTCGTACATTTGTCCGGGTTCGGTGATGCAAGTCTTCTCGCTCTTTTTCTCGCGGCCTACGATCGTACACAGACCCCTATCTCCGCACGAGCACTCTTCTAACCGGCCAAGGGAAACCACCCCCGTCGTCACGAGCCGCGTTCACTCGGTTCTCGCGGCAGAGGCCGCGCGCCCGACTCGCCCACTCGCCTATACCCACTCCACGATAATGATGGCAATCAACCCCCTTAGAAAGGATTTCAGGAAATTCTCTCGCCTTTTTGTCAGCTCCCCGGGGCCCGAGCGGACGCCACAAACACCGGTATGTGTCTCTTTCTCTCGTGCTCGGGCCACGTTCCCACGTCGGTCTTGCTCTTATGATTCTTCTGACGACGACAACGACGACGACGACGACGACGACAACGACGACGACGACGACGACGACAACGACGACGACGACGACGTCAACGACGACAAGAGCCCGCTCGGCTCGATCTACCAACGGCTTTTCAATGACTGGCTCTACCCCACTTGTAGAAAAAAAAACGAGAAACACTTATGTTCCTCTATACTCGTGAAAATTGCAACCCTCCAGTGCTCTATTGCCTCGAGAGACAATTGTCGATCATCGAGCGCGAATTCTTCAAACATGTACGTTCAATTATTACGGAAAAAAGTTGTAGGGATGATATTTTTTTATAATTTTTTTTTCCTGTGGAGAGTTAATTTTTTCAGTTATAATTACGCAGTCACGATATTTGTAAATTGTGGGGATAAAATAGAATAATTGAGTAACGTTATTAATTAGGAAAATAATTTCTATTACTCGAGAAGCATTCTCGAGTGGATATTGAGACAATATTTCTAAAGATGAAATCCATCTTAATTATGATGATAAAAACGTATAATCTTATTCCGTAATAAATGGTGTATGAACCAATCGAACCATTAGAACCAAAGAAAACCAATAGAAAAAAAGCCCTAAATTCGTTCTCAACGAACTGCTATTCCAATACGTTCCTCAAATTGACTTAAAAAATGCATCACATCTGCTTTTCAAACGTCACCGACGTTGTCACAAGTTCACGACCTGTCGCAATCCGTTCGACGCTGAACAACCCTCGAGTCTGAGATTTTGTGTTACGACCGAGGTTTATCCTGGAAGGATGCACGGACGGGCGTGACGCAGTGGTCTGTCTCTGGTGTATTCCCAGTCGACGGGAATGATCTGTTGCTCAACGGTAGGTCGCACGTCGACAATATTGACCCCGGGCCAAGAAAAACCGCCCTCGTATACCCGGAGGTTCTCCACCCCTTCCGATTCTCGGTTACGCACTCGCGCTGTGCTCTCGCGCCCACCCTCGGCGCTCCGTCGTTCCGACGGAACGAGTCCAGTCACTCCTTCATTGACGGAACATTGAGCACACACGATAACGCATGATTAACCGGGTAATGACTTTCCCCCGTCGGCCGGCAGTCGATGCTCCCCCGCTGCCGGGACTATCATCGATTATCCGGAGTGTGTTTGGCCGCCGGCGCTGCAGGATCCACGTCAAGCACGTCCGGATCGTTTATTCTCCGTGGGATCCGTATAACGTGTTTTTTTTTTTTTTGATTTTTTCTTTATCCGTTTTTTTCGCAAAATCATCGTCCGGAAGTTTAGGGTCGTTCGGGAGGCATTTCCATCCCTCTGAGAATTAATCGAGGTTGTCTAATTATGGGTAATTTTTTTCTGACAGAGGATTAGATAAATACCGCCATGTCATACCGGAAAAGTTGGTACCGATTGGGGTTTTGATTTGATTATCTTTTTTCTACTGAAAAGTTATGAAAACTCGCGAAAATTATTGCAGAATTGGTAAGAACATATTCCAAAGTATGATAAAAATGATTAATCAAGGGCTGATCTATGGTGTAGGTGTTGCTAGTCAGTTTGACTTACAGCACAGTTTTTTATTTTGAAGCAATCTATTCATTCGATCAACAGAATGAATTATTTTTCTATAGCCAAGCTCTACCACAAATTGTCCCAAATTATTCCTTATTAATTTCAATCATATAAAATAGAAAATAAAAACATTTACATTTTTTCCTCGCATTGATGAAATCATTGATTTCTCGAAAATACATAAAACTGGTGTTTCATCAGCTGCACTCAATATTTAATTTTTTTACAATTGATCTTGCAATTACTTTTCCACGAGCTCATCCAACAAACTCCAGAAGCAACGAAAATCGAGTAATGCTTTGAGCGATGCTTGCCCTGCGCCATCTGTGCCTATATTCGCGAACTCTCAGGGGATGTTTCATCCCCCGAGACTCCGAAGGCCAACGAGATTATTGATCTTTCCGTAGGTACTTCGCAGTATCGAATATCCCCGTAGAAGCTCCTTCGGTGTCTTCCTGACCGATGACCGCTAAATTCTCGACTCGCAGATTCTACCCCAACTACTAAAATACAATGCCTTCATCCTCGTACCCTCGACAACCTACGTGTCCAAACCCCTCGCTTGCTCCCATCGGATTCTGCAGAATCCACCGAAAACCTCTCAATCGATATCTCCTTGCAAGATAAAACTACAAATAAAAAACGATTTTTCATCGGTGGCGTTGAATTTGATAAAAGTCAAGTCAACGTAAGAATTTTCACGTTTGCTCGGACTTTGAGTAACATTGACTGGTATAAAACGCATCAAAGGCCAGTTTCAGCCGAGTCACGTACCTTCCGGAGGGTTGCCTCCGATCGGTTAAGGCCGTAACGAGGCACTTTCACGACTGCCTCGTGAGGTGAACCCGTACGTAGGTGTATATGCGATACAGGGTGCGCATAATGTATCGATGTTATATATACAAACGTTTTATGAATCAGTCTCGGGCGTTAGGATGAATAATGATCCGACGGGCGTGCCCGGTGTGAAGGGTGCACGCTCGCGATATCGAGGTAGGAAAGAAAAGACCATGACGTGGGGACCTCCCGGCCGAAGCATAAAAAAGAAAGGCAACTAGGACGAATAAAAAAACGTAGAAATCGGAAATGAAGTTCGGAGAAAGTTGTCTACATGAGTTGTCAAAGAGTTCTGGAAGAGGAAGAAAATGTGAAGATTGGGGACATAACGAGAAAATAAATAAACTTGCAGAATATTGGTGACAGTAAATAATAAAATTCAAGAAGCTGTATGATGAGATTAAAATCAGTCGGTTCTAGAAGAAGCTCCAAGCATCGAACCGATCAATTGTTTGTGCATTTGCTGATGGATTTATTTAACGAATCAATCAGTTGTTCATCTAGTATCAATATCATTCAACCAACCAGTCGATTGTCCATCTGATAATAAATTCATTCAACAAATCAGTAAATCACGATATTCCACCGACAAATATGAAAAAAAATCAAACACGAAAATGCTCAAAAAAATAAAATTCCGTCTAACCATTAACAAAGACCAGCTCATGATCGAACCCGGCAAAGATTTGCAAGAAAAGATAAGAATAAAACCAGCAAGCGGACACTCGAGGGGGAACTCGGTTGTACAACGGTGTATAGTCCATTTTCGCGACGCGTGGCTTTGTGAGACGCGTAATAATTGCGCGGGAGGGTGCCTACCGAGGGAAACGAGGAATCGAAAGCCGAGGGGGTTTCTTTTCTCCTTTCTACTACTTCTGTTGCTTGTGCCGATGCCGTTGCTGCTGTCGCTGCTGCGACGACCGGTGCTAGGGCGCGCGTGGAGAGAACAGAGAACGAGGGTTGGAGAAGCACGCGCCGGAACCGGAACTGAGAGTCGTGTGTCCCTGCCGTTCCCGAGCGGAACTATCATGATTAGTCACGGGGCTTGCAATGAGCTGCGCTTTTTATCCTTCTCTATGTCGCGAGTAACGAAGAGACAACCCCGTTTCTGGTATCGTTATGGGATACATTTATACATACGTATGTACATAAATATATACGTAAACGTGGCGTTCTGGTAGATACAGCTGAACTGAAGGAGAAAGGACGTATAGGCGAAACGGGGGTGGATAGCCAGTGGCCCGAAAGTTGGACCGAGAAGCGTTCAATCACCGGAGACTATCTCTTACTGCGTGGGATTCACGATGGTTGGAACTAGATGGCAATAAGACGAGTCGCCGTTGGTACGGTGGCGAGGTTATGGGTCGGTGAACGACCCGCCAGGACCTCGTGACACGACCCTACGCGACGACGCCTGAGAAACCCGTGCGAAGGAATCGCGTGAACCGTCACGACCCCCCGCTGGTTCGGGGATGCACCCACTGGTCGCTTCAACCCTCGCTGTCTGTTTCTCGGACCTGCGGTAACTTCCATTTTTACTGGCCGGTCTGAGGATGTTGGGACGAACGGATTTTGTGTTTTATGGGACGATTGTTCGCGAAACGATCTGTTGGAAAAATGACGACGTGGGGCGGTGAAGGGTCAATTACAAATTTGCGTTGGTCTAGTCGTGGGTTTTGGAGAAAATGATTGTTCGGTGAGGGGCGGTTGAAGAGGGATTTCCTTTGTGCATATGATAAAGACGTAATTCTTTGATTAAATTTTTTTGGTAGGGTAAACTTTCGTGAAACTCATGAGATATTTGTGTTTGTTGTTAAAGAAAGTAAGAAGAATAAAAAAGCGACTTTTGCTGACCAAAGATCTGCAAGCTTACTAATATATTCTCATACGACGAAAAAACTCATGAGCTTGCATCTGCAGAGCCGAATATCAGTGTAAACAAATATTCTCAATAAATAATAAATTTCTCCGAAATTCCGCTCGAAAATCGAGAATAAAAAAAACTCAGGCGATCCAACGCAGTTGCCGAAAAAAGGTTCAAAGATATTGTCGAAATTGTGGTATCCCTTCGCAACGTCGTCAGTGAGCGGATGGAGGGTTCTCCGACCGTCCACGCTTTCCTGAACACTCTGGTGAGAGGCTGTCGACGCGGTACGTATATACATTCGCTGGTATACGTATATATATCTATTCCGGAAGCGAAGGGGCGCGCGAAGGTTCCCAGTCGGTAGTGCGACACGCGTGCGGAGTATAGAAAAGACCAGCAACGGTAGAAGCAGGAGCACGGACTTCTAAAGGACGCCTGCGGGGGCTCGAATCGCTTTCTCCTGTAACCCTCGCTGCCAACCCCCATCCACCCCCGGGTTAACCGATACCGGCAATTATCAACGCGTCATGGCGACCCTTCGACGGCCTCGGATCATCCCCTCGAGCATCCCACGGCCGAGCTATATCTTATCTCTCTGATCCGCCAATGTTTCCAAGTCCGTCCAACAGCCACCAGGATTTATTCGACCCATCATCGTTCCAATATCGCATCAATTATTCCGAATAATTGATTCTTTTGTCGTCTCATTTTCCAATTCATTTATTTTTTCTATCCACGCCGACTTGCAACTTCGTGTTTGAATTGATTATTTTTCCGATCAGATTGAATTATTCTTCAAAGGTATTATTTATTCGGTCAGGTATCTACCCTTAATCTCGGCTATCGCTCCTTTTTTTTAGAAAAATTCGACTGTTTTATCGAATTCTTGTGGGGGCTTCGTGTCAGTGTGCTTGGCGTTGCGGGTCAGGCGATAATTACAGGGGAGTAGCGTACGAGTGCCGAGCCAAGTGCTATACAACTGCCTGCTCTATATTTATATATATAGAGCACGCAGTTACATACATACATACATACATGAAACCCAGGCCACGATCCCTCGTGTCATACCATCGACCCATCTGTTTACACACGTAATTGATGTTTGACGAAACGTAATGACCGATGCCTCCCACCGTCTTCGGTGTTTGACTCGCTGTCATCGCTAAACAAAAAAAGCCGCGCTACACGACGGCAAACACAAGGATTCAATTAGAAAGTGTTCCATAAATAATATACGCTTTTAAGAACGACACGTGGATTACTCGTCATAGAAAAATCGCACCTATTTTCCACTCCTGTTCATTCATCGAACCTACCTCGACGTCGATTCACTTTTCCACGTCGTTCGAATTACTCCACACCCTTTTCGATTCAATTGTTCGTACGAAAAAACTCGGGGTTTTTTTTGGGAACAATGGAATTTCAAGAAAATGAATAAATATAAAAAGTCGAGTTGGCGGACTGGACGTTAAAAGCGGGGAAAAACTGGGGGTGGTTTATATATACGTTGCGGGATTGAAATAATAGAAACGTCGGGGGTGAAGAAAGAGGGAGGATGGTCGTCTTGAAGTCTAAGTAGTTGGTCGAGTCGTCGCCTCGTCTTCTTCGCTACGTTTGAGATGTGTAAGGGAGGTTGAAACCAGAACCTCCGCTTCCACCTCTTAGGGACCGGTAGTGTCTCGCTCGCGAGGGGGATGGGGAGGGGTAGGTTGTTTCTCTGGGTTGGCAATGGTAGATAGTCGGCAGAGAGACACGTAGAGCAAGAGAATGGATACACACACACGCGAGGAGGGACAGAGGTAGAGAGAGAGAGAGAGAGAGAGGGAGATAGAGATAGAGAGAGAGAGGGTGGCTCGCGAAGGAAGCATCCGGGATCCCGAGGGTAGTTCCGCACGGGGCGGTCGGTCGTCATGGATACGCGGCCGGCTAACCCCCGTAACCACTCCTCCCTCATCATCCGCTCGTTTCCACAGCCTCGCCCGCCATCATCGACCCACCATCTTGCCATAATCGCGCTTTACCGACCATCGCGGATGCTGCACGGGAAAATTTCGTTCTACGTGAAAATCACGGCGAGCACTTCGACTATCGTTGAATGAACGATTCACGAGCATCGAACACGGAAAGATTATAACAATTGAACGGTTCCGAATAAGGCTTTTGACTTAGTATGTTGCCGGAATTATGAGCGAATAATTTTGATGAAACAGATGAGGATTGAGTAGATGGATTCGGTCGTGGAAAATATCGTCCTGTCGATCGATCAAACAAATTTTTATCTTAATTTATTACGTGCTTTCGGGGCTTTTTTATTTGGTGCTTTTTAAAAATTTATTTAGTCGAGATATTTTATTTTTTTCTGTCGCATTTGTTGAAATGGAAACAATGAGGATTGTCTTATGGAAATTTGGGAATATTTGCAAAACCCATGAATAATTGTTTCGCTCGGACAGAATGAATTTAAAAATATCTGAATGTGATTCGCGATTCAGAATATTCATCAAATAACCTAACTTGCCAAAAATGATGAAAGACCGATAAATACTCAATGCTCTACTGCTCGATTTATCAATAACAATACCTCCTTATTTTCAAATAATACCGCTCATACGTAAATATTCATATACCTCAACAAAACGCACAGGAAAAATTTGTCTTCACTGAACAACCCTCTATTCTAAAAAATCGACTAAAAAAACCAATCTTTCGTCATCCAGTCGTACAAGAAAAAAAAAGATCTCACGATTCCCATCAAAATTATGGCAAAAATTGTAAAAAAAAACTTTTATTCAAGAGCGGTTATTCATTTCAACGATTTATCGTCAAGAACATTTGCCAACCCCCACCCTCTCGCATCCAAACTCTCCTCGATACTTCGTTAAGACATTTTATTCCCGATCCATCGAGAACAAATCATTTTTACTGCCGCGAAACTTGTCCCGCAACGCTGCCCAACAAATTCGCATGAGAAATGGAGACTCGAGCGGGGAAACGCGCAACCGCATGCATGGGTATATTTATATTCGCAGATGGGCATAAATAATAATTTGGGTTTTGGCGCAAAACCCGGTCATAGTCGGCCGGTCGCGAATTTCCAGATTCTGGTACAGAGCCCAAGAGTTTTCGGCGATTGATCGATAAATTTTCAGGCACCGGCCAGCGACAGGATATTGGCGCGGGGTTAAGGTGGTCGTTTGCTGGCAAACGTCGCGCGCCGAGCTACGTTCTCGGGGTCCTCTGGCGTATCCCAGAGGCGAAAGTACGGGGCAGAGCCATCGGAGGGATGCTGCGATCCCGGTAACGTTGCCTCACCATAGATAACGTGATTTACGCCTGGCGTTGTAATTAATGTCCTCCGAGGTGGCTTCGCCCAACCGTTCGTTTCAACCCCCGCACCACCCCCCCCCCCCTCCCGCACTTGCACCGAGCATCGTAAGCGTTTAAAAAAAGACACACACACAAAAAAAAAAGAAAGAAAACAATCGGAAATCGACGACAGCTTTCATCTCGCTCGCTCTCGTTGTAAATTTCGCGGCAAAGGACAACGACACTTTACCCCGCAGTTCCGTTTCAGTATCGTCGCTCTTCCGCTGTGACAAATCTGTTTGGTCCATTGCGATCGAGGCGAATTATTATTTTTGATTTTTATTTTTTTGAAATTTTGTTTTCCTTGTTGAAGATCGTGCAAACGGTTGCGTAAGGCTTTTGGAATTTATTACCCGACGAAAACGTTTAATGGATTTGCAACGGATTGAATGTTTTTAAGATGGATGTGAAGTATTAACATTTTTAACGATCGCTTTAGTAAGTTTTTTCTCCATTTGTTATCGATCGCGGATTAGGTGCTGATGAAACAGAAGACTGAGAAGTTAATTTTTTTCCTTCCTATTCCCATTACATTTTAATTGGTCCCACCTGGACCCGTCAAATTATACAAAAAGTCAATTTTTGAAATAAAATATGGGAGTTCGATTCTGTGCGGAAAAGATCGCAAGATAGAAGATTGCAACCATTGTCGAAAGATGCGAGAACTATTCCTAAAAATATAAATATTTTTTGCCACCGATGAATCATCAAACATATAACAAAAACCTCCGAACATGATCATAAAAAATCGATAAAATCAAATTTCCGTTCGAAGCACTCATCCGACATTTGAACCCCATGAGGGCGAAACAAAAAAAAATATAAGTAGCGACACTTTTTGATAATAACGCTAAACATAAAAATAATCGCGTCACGCAAACACGAAATTTTCAATACGTACACAAACATCTAAAAAATATTCCATTCCAAAAAAAAAAAAAAAAAAACACGATTCCTGCGAATAAAAAAAGCTTCCTTTATGAGGAAGTAAAAATGACATATATTTTTGTTTTCTCAAACAACGAACCTCCGAAAGCTCCTTCAGTGTCCAAGCGATATTGAGACTCACCGGTGATGGATGCTGCGCTGCCGGGTGATATTGCAGAAGGATTAGCGCGAGGAGGTGGTGAAAAAGCTCCGGCGAGGTAGCCCCCCCTGTCGGCCAGGGCCTGTTTCGCTTTCTCGACGCTCTGCTTGAGCTGTTGAAAGGTGCTACCGCATGCGAGTCCTCGATACGGCCAATTTTCCTGTTTAACACCAGCCGCACTCACGGAAACGACGGATCCAGCGGTGTTGGAACCACCTGAGCCACCGCCAGTACCGCTCCCACCGGAAGCGGCTCCCTTCAAGTCGAGCGCACCCGTGTACGAACAGCTGGCGCTGTCGTACATCACCAAAATCCCCCTGAAAATCCAAAAACCACAAACATTGTTTTCTCTTCGAACCCCAAAAAAGTTTTAAAAACTCAAAAGCTAAAATTTCCAAAACAAGGACAAATAAAATTAAAAAATACAATATCAACAAAAGCACGATTCCTACGTCATTCGAAGCACAGGATGATGATGGTTTCCGTTCGTTCCAGGGAGTTAAAAAAAAATATATCCAGACACTCCGAAGGCCGTCGGGTTGTCGACGATTACTCGTCAACCGGACGACCACTAAACGTCGACTGGTTTGTGACAACGTTCCGCGCTCCAGACGCGAAAAAAGCAGAAAAAAAAACAAAACGCCCCCACCGTACGACGCACGAGGTTTCTCTTTCGTGGCTCTCAAAGTTACGTTACACAAACGTCCGACCGTTTGCGAAAGCTCGCCGTCGTCGAGGCTATCGCGATAACAAAAAGAGGGCTTCGCTGCAAACTAGCCCGTGCGTATCGTCGACGTGCGGAAAAATTCTCTCGCGATTGTCGTTGATTCACCTGCTGTACCAATTCCCCGTCCACGCGTTTGACATGATAAGCGCCATAAAGCTCGATCCCCGGGCGAGTTGAACTTCTCGTGCTTTCTTTTCCGCGTTTTTTTTTACAACTGCGGGGTTTCCCCGACTGTCGGGTAGCTTCGACGAGGAGGAAGAAGATGTGAGAAGATCGAGAAGAAGAAAAAAAAGGAGAAAAAGGTACGGAAACGTGACGCGCCGAAGAGCCCACAGCTAGGCACAGGTTGTCTCTCGGGCGACTGAGAGGCCGCGGCCGCCGCCGCCGCCGCCGCCGCCGCGCGGTCAGCAAATTGTCTGCTTCCGGGCCTCATTACATCACTCTGTTACTCTGTTAACGCTCGCCGGAAACCCCTCTGCGCCTACCTCTCGTCTAAGCTCACGCGGCCAAGCCGAAGCTTTATATAGATATATTTATATGCGCGTATGACGTGTATTTGTGTGAGTACGTTGCGTTCGGATGTATCGAGGTTGATACGACGTGCGTATGCGTAACGAGTGTACGGCGAGACTCCCGGAGAACGAGCGTACGTATAGGTACTTGCCGGTATTATGTACAGATGGACGGTATATAGGTATGTATGTGGTATATGGACCGGTCGCGTTTGAAAAGCTTACGCGAGACACATGCAGGAGAGTAGGAGAGGAGTTTGTGGGTTTTTGTTGGCTGTACTGGAAGCATATGCGGCTGTGAGTATGCTTCTGTACGCGTATATGTATATTTATGTGTATTTAGCGGTGGACTGTGTCGGAGGATGGGCACGAAAATGATGGATAGCGAGATGTATGGGTGTGTTATTGGAGCACGAAGGCGGATAGCACGGGAAAGTGATTGGGGAAAATATTTTTCGGTGATATAGATCTTGGGAGCTTGCAGGAACTGTTTCTTTATTTGAATCGAATGCTCAGGGAATGGAAATCCGGGTGGATCTTCGAGGAACCTGGAGCTTGCGGGAAACGATCGGTGGAGAAAAGCAGGTGAGATATGTTTTTAGAGCTGTGAGAAATATTTGGTAAATCGACATTTTTATTAGACATCGTATCGAAAAGCTCGAAGCCATTTCTTGTGATGAAATTTGGAATTTTTGATAATAAAGTGATCGAATTGTGTAATTAATTATACTTTTTTTCGTAAATTGATACAATTTTTGTTGGTGTATTGGTAGTATGCAAAAGCGAGGTCAGTCATTGAAAACGTAATCTTTTATATCCTCAATATAATATCTTTGAGGTTTATTAATTGCTGAAATAACATTCGAGCTATGATCAACCAAGATATTTAAAAAAAATCATTTCTCGGGGAATAAAGCACAATTGAAAATTTTGTAATCAATGTAGACCATCGACGCTACCATTTATACAATAATTATTCCCACTATTCAATAAATTGTGCCATTTTTACCATTCCACCAAAACAACCGAAAAATTCTTACTTTCCTAACAAGACTCCTCTCTTCATGATCCTTTTCTGCCCCTCAAAACGACATAAAATCCAAGAAGCTTTCCTTCGAGCTTAAATTTCCTCCAGCCTCGACCAAAGTCGAAAAACAAACCTTCCCCGTTCGAAAAAACCATATAAAATCCGAATATTCGCAGGTTTCAAGCCCACCGACGGCGTTTCGCAATAAATCAAAGTCCAAATGTAAGCCCGTGCCCCGTAGAAGTCTGAGGGTGCACCGTTGGCGAGGGGTTGATATGGTTAATTAGAGTCAGAGACCGAAGGTGAGGCCACAGGTGAAAAAAAAAGAAAACAGCGGAAGTCGTGTGCACGTGGGTGCGTGAGCTATGCACGTACATGTTGGAGCTTCGGATTTAAAGTACGTGTATCTATGTATACAGATACGTGGACGTGTTACAAGGCGTGCAATCGTATACCGACTGCGTGAGCCCCAGTGCGGTAACGGTACTTGACCCTCGTGAACAATGACATTTTTTATGCATGAGAAACGATCAACCCTCCATTCTGCTGGTGCCTTTGACCCTCGCACGAGTACGACTCGCGACTCGTAAACACACCGAACTCGGTACGAGGTGCATTCTCACAAAAGTGTCTTCGTATATATACATCTGTGCATATATATACACTTACATACACATGATTCTCGTGGGTTTCACCCCCCTAATTCACAAAAATCGAGAAATAGATCCGTCAGACTAATTTGGCGAGTAAAACGTTTCGCATTTCGTGTCATGATGAATAGTAACGAATTTCTTCCGACTACTATCGTAACGCGAATTACGAGCTATTTGCAGCGGAAGTGCGTGAAACTAACAGATTACGGAGGTCTTTGATTATTTTTCTTTTTTCTTCTGGGAAAGGGGTATATTCAATATCGTTTCGTGAATTCGATTGTGTTCGCATTTTAAATGATGTTCAATGATTGTCGGAGTGAAATCGATTATTTAATTCAATGATCGATTTATAGATAAATATTGTAAACATTTCTGTCCTGCTTACTACGACAGTATACATCAATAATGATTCGAATATATACACAAATAAGCGAAATCTAATGAATAACAATAATTTACAGGACGACACTGTCGACATTTTTTTGTAAATTACAAAAAACGTCAAAGATACAAATACTAACGAAAATTCAATAGAAAACAGGGCTAAACCTAGGAAAAAAAACCACAAAATAAAAGTCAACAAAACTCACCGTCAATGCGGGGTGTCGAGATGTATCCAATCCAGTCCGCGTCCAGTGCAGTCTGCCTCCCCGAAGGATAACACAAAGTCGTTTCTCAAGACCAGATAAATCGTCACTATCGACCAATTACTCAAACGATCGATCAATCAATTGTCCGCGCACCGCAAAAGTCGTATCAACAAGAATCCCACTCCCGTCGATAAAAAAAAAAAGAACAACAACAACAACAACAACAACAAAACTTCATGAGCTTTCACGACAATTGTGGTTGAACGAGCACGAAGAAAATCCGGCGAGATCGCAGGTGAGAAAGCTGTGGATCGACTGAAAATCCAGTGCGAAAGCAACGGAATCCCGGCTGCTGTCAGAGCGATGCGACGGCGTCGACGACAACGACAACGACAACGACAACGACGAAAACGACGACGACGACGACAACGACGTCGGTGGAGAACACGATACGTGTGCTATATCGAGTAGGCGGTTGCGGAGGTTCAGCGTGTCGCGCGGGCGTTCGGTCTATCCTGCCGGGGTTTGAGGGAGGTTCGGGTGGTGGTGCTCGCGGTCGTGCAAAACCCCCTCGAGGGCGAGATGATGATGTTAGCTAGCGCGTGGACCGTCCCCAAACTACGAACGCACATTTGGCAGCGTCGTTATCAGTCGCGGTCCGACGATTGGCTGTATCGGAGCCTGCGCCCCGTCGACGCCCTCCCGACGTCGCCTCCGCTATCTCTCTTTCTCCCTCTCTCTCTCACCCTCGATCAAGTCTCTCCCTCGCCGCAACCCCTACGCCCATCGTTTTCTCTCGCTTTTCCTCGCACAGAAGCACATCGTCTTTCTTCCTCGCACTCCCGATACCGCGTTTTCGCGTCCTCGTTCACGAGAACTCGTCCACGCGGATTCCTTAGAGGCGGGATCATCCACCAAGGGTGGATCTCCGCTCTCCACCTCGGCTCTCCCCGGCTCTCCCTCGCTCGTCGTTCGACCCAAACGCGCACATCAACGTGCTCCGGGGGTTGCTCTTCCACGGATCCCACGAACGCTCTTCCACCGCGGCTCGCCAAAACCAACACGGAACGGATTCTGCGCCCCCGCGTCTGTAAATTTTCTTTGCCATGGATAATTCTACATCGTTATTCGCTTGCGTTGTTATTTTTTTACTTGTCAATGGTTACGGGAATGAACCGTGCTGGAGACGTCTCTTCGGGGGATCATTGACGATCGATTATTGTTGTTATTGGGAATTTTCTTGTTTTCTTTTTCCTGGGGAGAAGCTGTCACTGGTATGTGCGATGCGTATTAATTGCATTTTAGCGTCGTTATGCTGGATCATTTTTCCGGATGTTAAAATTGTCTGGGAAGGCCTTTCTCACTTGTACAAGCAAGTAATTATATTAAAAAATGCAGCTGGAGGACCTATAGGGCCAAAAAAAATACGGAAACGAATATTTCATGGGTCAAATAAATTCAGCACAATATTTTGACCCAATAGAATATCATAAATATTTTAACCAATTTGAATTTCAAACTTTATAATATCTTAAACAATATATCATCAATAATAACAACATAATAATAATTATCATTATTACCATTACTTTTGAATTACATAACCAAACCAATTAAATAATAATAACAATGATAATTAATAATTAATAATATAGAAATTATTAATTAATTATTAATAATAATTATTATTATTATTATTATTATTATGAATTGAAATGGATAATGGTTAGTATTTTAATTTGAAACGCATTACAAATATTGTAAAAAATAATTTTTTTTTTTCGCTTCTTCTGTTTACGCGCCAAAGTTTCTACGAAGAAGATGGGTGCAATAACGATGGTCGATCTCGTGTTTGCATGACATTGGGGGATTAAAGTAACAGCGTGTACAGTATGTTCTCACGAAGGCACTTCGAATCCAACGATCGGAAACTTCACGCACGAGCGATTCGACGACCGGACAAACATCGACCATTTCGACAGGAAGTTACGAAGCCTTCCCCGTACGAGGGAGAATTCACTCGCGGTGCTTTCGTACGTTTGCGAGAACGCTCGGTCTCGCTCGAATCGACGACTCCGATGCGTTTGCAACCCCCCCGCGATTTCGTTGCGAAAACGATTGCGATTTTTCACGGTCCATTAACGTCGGACAATGGATTAAATCTACCAAATCGTCTCACCAACGTGTTCCACCAGTTTCAACGATTTTTCTGATCCACGAACGATCCGATTTCTCGACGTAGCTGCTTGGATTCGATTTTAATCGAACGATTTTTTATTCAACCGGCTCTAAGTTGTCTATTCTCGATTTTTTTTAGTTGCTGAGAAAGAATCACTAATTTCCGACGAACGCCAACCAACCACAGATCGGACGATTATCTAAGAGAACGAATAACAATTTTATAATTCTAATTATAGTGTTTATAAATCGACGACATTTTTCGAATTCTAAATTCCTCAAATTTCCTTTCCTTCTCTCCGGAAAATATCCATCATTGAATAAAAATTCCCCACGTTGGATTTTACAGATATTAAATTTATACACTGAATCAAATAAACGATTACGAATCAATCGCGCCTCGCACCCGGAATGCTTCGCGTTCCTCGGGAATAGCCAGGCCAATGAATCAACAATGCGAAATGGGTTTCGGTGAAACGACGAACGACGGAATGAAAAAAAAAAACGTAATAAAAATAAAAACGAAAACCAAGTATAGGAAGATTCGAGCCAAGTGGCCAACAAACGCAATCACTGCTTGTCACGAACAGAACGCGTTCAACAGGTTACCGCTCTACGTTATGAGAGTTTATTTCGCGTGCCACAACGACGAGTCTATTCGGGTGACACATTTCTGCCCCCTTCCCTCCCCCTCGCCCACCCGCCCAATCCACCCCGTTACCCCGAACCGAGATGGACTGAGCAAACATGCACTTGGCACGACCAACCCGAGCCCCTAACTCTTCGAGAAATATCGTATCCCCATTGCACGCGGAACTTGCGCTAAAGAACGACTACCGGTACCGATAAACGGCCCGAAACATCCCTCAATGTGAATTCAATTTTTCATTCATTTGTCCATACGATAATCCGAACGTCATACCGAAACGTCGCGAATTCGTAAGAAAAATGAACCGCGACGTTCTCCAAAAGTTAATCAACGATATCTCAGATTCAAAAGCAACCCCCCCCCTCCCAGAACTAATCGAGTCCAAGGGTTGTTCCCGAAAAAAAGAATGAATTAAAATTGTTAGTAGGGTAGTGCCGAAGCGATGAATCGACATCTAGACGTTATCGACACGCTGTGATTTAATTTGTTACAATTAGGGCACGTGGGCCCGGCACGGGGTTGGGAAAGGGTGAAGGGCGGTCGTGGGTTGCTATACGACTGCGACTACCACCACAACGACCAGTAGTAGTGTAAACCACTGCAGCAGCAGCAGCAGCAGCAGCAGCGGCCGCACCGCGCCCTGCTATTAATATCAGTTAACGAGCCGATATGATCGCTCGGTTCGGTCGACGGTTCCCGTACGACGGCTCTCGCTGCTGCTGCTGCTGCTGCTGCCGCTGCCGGTGGTGGTAACCAAGCCGGCACAACGAGCCAACCACCCCCCCCGGACTCAACCCCATCGATCGTTCACGTTCGGCTGACTCACCGTTCCAACTCGAATTCGCCGCGTCGTATATCGCCTTATCTATCAATGTAAATCAACGAATCATCAAGCATTTTCACACCCGCCAACAACCCTAAGCCCCGCGTACTCGCATATCCCGCCCACCCCCCCTGAAATAGAACAATGGCATTTCTGCCTCCGCGATAATCACCGCTACATAAATAATTCATCGAGCCACGGCGGTAATTATCAATCACTATCAGTTATTCTCCATCTCGCTGAAAAATATAGGAGAAAAGAAAGAAAATCAATCTTGAAATTATCCTTCGACCTCTGTGCCGCGAGCCTAGACATTTTTATCATCAAAAATATTAACAACCCCGGAACGAGAAAAAAAATCACCGCAGCTGCTCTGACGAAAATTGCCGGTTCTTGGACGATAAAAAAAAATATCGATAACGTCGTATACGCCAGAGAAGAAAGAAGAAGGAGAGAGTTATGAAGAAGTAGAAAATAGTTAAAATTGACGAGTCAATTTCGTCTTTTTCATCGCGAAAACTACCCTCCGGGTCTCCGGCTAGCTAGCGAAGTACGGCTGAACGGTTGTGCTGATAATAATTTGCAATTTACACCGTCCCATATCGGTTATCGCAGGTCTGTATCCCCTGTGTTACGTTGCTCGGGGTTCTAGTTCTCTTCCCATATTTCTGCATGGACGATGGCGAGGAGAAAGAGGGAGGGAGAGAGAGAGACTGAGGGCGAGTGGAAAACGAGCGCGCCACGGGTCCGCGATTTCCATAAGGATTCATATATGCACGTTTCGAGGCGCATTATACTTGCATACCGAGCGGCGCACACCGTTGGCCATGGTCGGGAATGCACATATAACGGGTTGGGGAAGCCGAGAGTTGTTCGGCCGGACGGGTATCGTTGCCGCAGCGTTTGGGGAGTACTCCGTTGCGACCGCCATGCACCCCGGGTACACCTACACAGCTGGACAGGCTCACGAGCTCGAGGCACGCGATAAAACCGATTGACTTGTAGATGAGGCAACCGTCGATACCCGACCGTGCCCCGACCGACCGGATTACAAACACACCGGCCATAACCCTCCAAGACTCTCCACTGCCACCCCACCCCATCACCCCACCCGGGCGTTTCACGTTGGCCAAACTATCGGGACTTATTTGCACGAGAATTGTACTCAATTTACTCGGCCGACGATGCGCCATTAATTGCGAATCTTAGGTCTAACTGAGAAAGAACTTACCGGTCGAAAGATTGTTGAGACTTTGGAGTTTTTCTTCTTCGTACGAGGAAAATTGGAAACGGAAGTGTGGAGGGGTTTTGCAGGGGGTGAGGGAGAAGAGGAGAAAAATAAATGCTTAACTTTTCTTGAGATACTTTAGAGGTCCATTTAAATATACAGGGACTCAGGCGTGGAGATTTTTGGCAGGGTTTGAAGGAGGATAGTAAGGAAATTGATTTTTACTTCTTCTTGAGAGATTTTAGAGGTTCATTCGAAGCCGAAATGTGAACATTTTTAGGTTTTTACGATTTTTCCGAAAAATTCTTTAAACCGTCTACAATTACTTGAATAGATTTTGTCTCCGAAAGTGGATACGTCGATCACTTTCAATTATTCAATGATTATTCAATAAATGCACTGAATGCTTGAGGAAAGAAATCATCAATATCTTTATACATTTGGTCAGGAAAAAATACTAAATTCTAGAGCGGTCACGCTAGATACACCTCCATAAAATGTCTCGATATGCATTTGTTTCAAATATCATAAAGCCTGCAAATTCATTACATTAGATAAACAAAAGTAAGAAAAATAAAAAAATCAAGAAATAAATAACCCGATGCAGCAATATAATAAAAAGCGTTGATCGAATTAAATATAAAAAACCGAAACAATGTACGTCATCTATTTTTACTATTGCGTTATAAACATTTATTTGTCAGCAATGAGATGGTCTCATTCGTCCGCAAAACGTCGTATTCACGGTGTGGCAAGTACGCCAAGTAGACGATATATCCCTGCGCTATAGATTGCTCTTCTGGTTACTGCAACCAGAACCGAGAGCTCGGCTTATCTAGTTAATTAATCTCGGCCGCCGGTGGCAGCCGAGTGGCGAGAGCTACGGGGGCGGCAAAGTACTCGGGGGTTCCTGGCGCGTATCCACCCTCTCGCCAGCCAACCCACAACGAGCTGACTTCCATCCTGATTCTCGCTGCCATATCACCGAGACGAACAAAACCCCTTTCACACGTTGCTCCCACCTCCGCCTCGCTCACCTCCCGCTTCCACCCTCTTATATTTTCCACTTACAAGTTTAATTAACAATTACCACTCTCGACAAAACCTCCCAAAGTCGTCACTTACCCTCGATCTTCCCAAGCCACCTGAAAGAAGGGAGAGAAACAAAATTCGAAGGATCATTCGGGCTTTAAAATCATCGGGGAGAATTGATCTTGTCGGTAAATTCGAGTCAACGATGACTCCCTGATCCATCTAGCGTTGCGAGACTCAGCAGAGGGGTGACTGAGCGCCATTTCCACCGGTCGACAACTTCCCGACGAATTATCGATCTTCAACTCTCGTATAGATACCCTCAGAGCTACGCAATCCGAACCACCCCCGCTATCACCATCGACCGTGTCCTTCTCCCACTTAGCCCACCATCGATTTTTCAACCCCTCGAGCGACGTACCAACCGAGCCACCCTCACCCGCGAAGCTCCGATCGCTCGCCAAGGGATGACGCGAGTATACGACTCGTACGTCTCGCGCCTGCCACACGTAAGCGCATCCATTACAAAACGCGCCCCCTACGATTCCGCGACCGTAGACATGACCGAGAGTATCTCGTTGATGGTGCTGCTACTGGCGGCGGTCGTGTTGGCGGTGGTGGTTGGTCGTCGTCGCCGTCGCGTATTGATTATACGTTCTCTAGGGGGGATTGTCGGCGTCCCTACTCGGCTTTCTCTGTCCCTCCGGCGGGGACGAGGCAGGGGCCCTCGTCGTACGGCGTCGTTCGTGTCACCTCGTCGTGTTCTCATCGTCGTCGTCGTCCTCCGTACTCGATTACAATCGTTCCCCCTTCGACACAGGGACGAACAAACGTTCGGTTGTTCCTTTCGTTTCTTCGTCTTCTGAGCTCTCCCCGATTCTCGTGCAACCCCAGCGAGAGCTAACGTAGCTTCGCGAACGAGACAAGGGTGCAGTCGTTGGAGTGGCGACCGTGGTGTATTCTCGCTGCAAGTGAGGGTGGTTTATTCGTCGTCGTGGCGGTGACGGTGGCGGTCGTTTGTCGCGGGACGACGCTCTTTCGCGATCGTCTTGAAAATTTACGAAAAAACCATCGAATTAACGTCGAAGAAGAAGATCTTTGGACGATAAAAACCAATGTGTTCGTAAAAAAGTGCATGAACCATCGGTGGTCGGGAGAATCGTCAAAGGGCTAGCAACGGCGTTCACCACGAAGCACCGAGGGTCCGATTTCGCCACGACGAGGTGGCTTCGAGTTCCCGAGTCGGAGGCGGCGGCGGCGGCGGCGTCGGTGGAGGAGGCGGTGGCGCGTATAAGGCGCCGAGGCGAACCGCTAGCCGCCAGCAGACAGGCGGCAGGCACAACGAGGAACATCGTCAACGGCAACGGTGGCGGCAACGACCGGCGACCAAACCTGAAAACACGTCGAAAAAATGGTCATGATGGCTGGCATGGACGACCACGAGAGAAAAGTCGTTTTGGAATTCTGCCACCTGCTCGAAAAAAGCAAGCAGCTGTTCAATGGTCTTCGCGACCTACCCCAGTACGGGCACAAGCAGTGGCAGGCCTATTTCGGACGAACCTTCGACATTTACACCAAACTATGGAAGTTTCAGCAGCAGCACAGGTAAGTCATTTCCTTTTTTCTGTTTTTGTCTGCATTCCAATTTTCTTTATCCTCTTACGCTTCCTTATGTTCCTATTCATCCGAATGGTTCGTCCTTTCCAACCCCCGCTCTCATCCTACATTTTCCGTCGCCCCAGTCTTGTCTGACTATTCGCCAACCTTTACTACTGCTACTCCTCTCGTGCTACTACTACTGCTACTATTACTACGTGTACTACTGGTGCTGCTGCTCCTGCTGATGCTGCTTCCGCTGGTGCTGCTGCGACTACCACCACTGCCGTTACTACTTCCACTATGCCAGACCTCTTCGTCCCCCTTGAGTTCTACTCCACCCCTATTTTCCCTCGCGACGTTGGATACCGCTGCTGCTTACTCTACTACTTAATTAGGCGGATCTATCTTCACTCTTCACTCTTCCTCGGCTCTCTCATCTCTTTCTCCTCGTCTTCATTTTTCGCCCTTATTCTCCCTTTGTCCCTTTCCGCCCTCTTTCTCTCAGCTTATCATCCATCCTTTTTTTCTCCCACCTACCGTGCTATCAGACAAGGCTGCACGGTGCATGTGCACCGCACAGTGGCTTTCATCAAAGCACGCCCTACTTCGCCCACATCCGCCCACGCGTCCTTTTCTCCCAACTTTCATCTTCGCCTCTTGCTTTTCCATCTCCGTATACATTCGCTTCTTTCTCCCACTTATTCAATTCGTTTCTCCGTTCCTCGATGCCGATCTACCGCCAGAAAAAAACGACTATACGATAAGACGAAAGATCCCTTGAGCCGATGCACCGGAAGTACGTGTTCTCGTGCTCCCAGCAGTCGTGCGAATGGACGTGGTTCAGCGATGACGTGGTCAAACACATCGGCCCGTTGCACGCTCCGATCCGAGAATCTTGCGCAACTATACGGCTAAGCTCCCCCTCGCACACGAATCCAACCCCTCGCTTCGTCACGCAGCGCGTCTACGAAACGTCGGACCCTCACCCTACTCGTTCGACGAAACACGTGACGAAACACTATCGTGGGTAAATTCATCAGTAGTGATATTCCACAAGATTTCTCGGCTGTCATTGAGGTTCCGTGGATTCCCAAAATTCCGCGTAACGTTTTGGTTTGAAGAATGAGATGAAAGAATGAGAGACGAAAGCTCGTGCGTTATTTCGCGAGATTGATGGCAGAAACGCCGTGTGGTGGCACAAGGCTCATCCGAATTCCTCCGGGTCAGCCTTCCACGCGCTTCTCTCGCTCTTTCTCCCTCCCACCCTCTCTTTTGCTTCCAACTCGCATTAGGAAGCTGGGCGAGGGTTGAAACAGCCCCCCCTCCACCCGGCTGGCGTGGCAAGCTTCTAGGACACTTGGAATCTGACCAAACTAGCGTCCTTGTCCCTATTGGAAACGAGCGGGCTACCGGGACGATGGCTGGTGTAACGCGCTGCATGCTTCCCGTTTGGAATTTGATCCTGGCTACTCTCGGCCGCTGTTGGACCACGACCAACACGGTAGCGAACGACGGTGTAGCATCGCGGTTGCAGCCAAGCTCGCCAAACACTTCTTATCGTCTCCCTCCAACGCGTTTGCCCTTTTTCACGGCGTACTGGCAGCGTCCTCGACGTCAGCTCGAACCACCCTCTTTTTCACGCTCTCTTCCATCCCCCAGCCGTTGTCTCTCTCTCTCTCTTTCTCTCTCACGCTTCGCAACTTCGATGCTCAAACTTTCAACACGGGGGTTCGCCACTCTCGGAAATAATTATCACGAGACCCTTGCCGCCGGGTTTCCTCATGAGCCAGAACTACATGGCGCAAGCCAAGTTGGAGTCAGGGCAGCAAAAGAGTGCAACCCGCGACTATAACCCTCGACACTTATTTCGCGTGCAACGAGTAACGATCGCCGGGGCACACACCAGTCACCCCCTTTCTCACCCGAACCCTCCTACCCCTACACAGCTAGCTTCCTATAAGCTTTGAATACAGTCGTCCAACCGTATCCGCAATATCGTATTATTATATTCCATTTTCCGTTTTTTTCCCCCGTTCTCCTTTGGGTTACGTGAAAAGGTTTGGGTTTGTTTTGGAGTCGCGGGAAGACGAATTTAGCTGGGATTTTTTGGAACGTGTCACAGTGGCGGTAATAAGGGAAAAGTCGGCGGCACGAGTGAGGGTGCAGAGAGAGGAGGGGAATGGACAGACAGAGTGTCGCTACTTCGGAACTTGGAAGTCAAGTAGCATCTCGACGTTAGTTGCCCGTAGGATCGATAGGCCTTGGCTCTTTCGCCTGGCAATGTGAGGGAGGAATGCAAATTATTCGGGGTTTTTGCTTCCTTCTTCTTCTTCTTTTTTTTTTTTGCTACACGGAAGTGGAGACCGCCACGTGGCTGTCTCAAGATCTAATGAGAATTAATTAGTCTTCTTCGATATTTTGATGACTAGGAACATGAGAATTTGGGTTCAAAGGCATTGATATATCATTTTTATTATTAGACGGCAACCTTCGCCAGGGAAATAAATCATAGCTTTTTATTCAGCGGAGAATATACACGCATAATTGATACAAAATCGAAAAATAAAAGAATGTTATTTATGTTATGTTATTTTATGTGCTGAAAAAAATTAATTTCCCATGTATAATACATAAAAATCGTTATAACCCCGTAACCGATGTAAAAAATAATCCATTTTGTATTTGTTAATATTTTTATAACGTGTTTCACGCAGAGCTATCTTGGACACGAAGTACGGTCTGAAACGATGGCAGATCGGCGAGATAGCGAGCAAGATAGGCCAACTTTATTACCACTACTATCTCCGTACGAGCGAGACGAGTTATCTTCACGAGGCTTATTCCTTTTACGCGGCGATACGCGGCCGTGCTTACTACAGCCGTGCGGCCAAGGAGGACCGTAGCGATCTCATGGTCAAAAAATTGCGTTATTACGCGCGTTTCATCGTCGTTTGTCTATTGCTCAACAAGATGAAACTCGTGAGAGAATTGGTGCAGGAGTTGGACGCTCAGATAGCGGATTACGCGAGCACGTACGAGCCGGAGGATCAGGTCGAGTGGAATCTCGTGCTCGACGAGATAAAAGGTTTCGTCAAAGCCGAATCGGCGGTCGGGGTTTTGCACGCCGATTCGAATCCCGTCGTGTTGACTCATCGACTCGGCCCTATGACATCGCCGCCGATCGAACGCTCGCCACCCATGTGCCTCACCCTTCAGGAGATTCTCATCGTCGGCAATTGCTCCGATCAGGTTAAATTCAGCGAATTGTCGGTCGACATGTTTCGCATGCTTCAAACCCTCGAACGCGAGCCACGCGACGATCCCACGCATCTTCACGACGCCTCGCCAGCCGGTCGTTTGCCCTTCAGACCAGGTCCTTATCCGCCCGAAAATGGTATCCCACGCAGGGACAATCCTCACAAGTATCTGCTCTACAAACCGACGTACAGCCAAGTTCAGGTTTTTCTCGCCAGCGGATTCAAGGAACTTCCGGCCAACGGAGCTCTTTTGCTGTATCTGTCCGCCGACGGGTGTTTCTCCACCGTCAAACATCCCGAAGAGAGTGAGTTGCATACTTCGAAGGGTCGCGGTATTTTTTAAACGCTTTGACCGCTTCGTCTGTTTTCGTCCTTCGTAGACGTTGGCTATAGAGCGAAATGAGAAGTTGAAAATATTTAGATTGTCGTGAAATCCAAGCTGTTGGTTCATTTTCGTTTAAATTTCGAGTTCATATGTTGAAAGAAGACAAAATTCAAAGTCTCGGTTTCTATTTTTGTAAATTTATTGGGCTTTGACATTTTTTTACACAAAATTATCGCAATAGCTCCCGAATAATCTTTGAATTATCGAGCTTGAATGAGTTTAAATTTGAAGCGAGGATGAATCAAACAGTTTGGATTTGATGATATTAAAAAAAAAAAGATTGTGTACAAAAACGTTGCTTTGCTTCTTTTATTTAACTATTAGTGTCTTAAAGTCTCAGTATCGCTAAACTTGAGACAATCCTGAGTTCTCAAAATTCGTAAAATTCATGGAATTCATACCATTCATAATATTCATAAAATTTATCAAACTCATTAAATTTACATTAGACTCAATCAAATTCAACAAAAAAAAAATATACAATATCGTTCCTGGACGTAATGAACGGTGATTGAAAGTGACAAAATCGTAGACTCGTATCGAGCTTGAGAGTTGTAACTTTGTGGTTCCATTGGATTTTCGTGTATCTTTTCCAAGTGGGTTACGACCTCGGTGGGGTATCGACGAGCAGCAAACGGGATCCCGAACACGGCAAGAGGCCCGTGGGCGGTAAGGAACCGCACTGTCTTTACCCGGGCGATTTGTATCCCTTTACGAGGAAGCCGTTGTTCGTCATCGTCGATTCGGACAACAGTTACGTATTTCAACAAATACCGAGATACTTCGGACAACCGCTCATGGTCCTCATGTCGCCCCAGGAGACGCCACAGACGCTGAGGGATCTTCGTCACGGTGGAAGCCTCTTCACTCTCTTCCTTCACGCACCACTCGCCGCCTTTTGCCTTATATGCAACGTCGGTAGCCTCGCCGTGCATCACTGGGAACGTTGCCAGAGCTACGTCGAACGTTTTCTCGTCGAGGCCAGTCATCTCGTCGTACGTTCCAGATGCGGTTAGTAATTACTTCACTGATCGCCTTAACGCGGCTTAATTAGCCATAATTTTCCCAACCTTCTGGTTATCGTTTAAACGAATAATGAGATGCTATACCATTTGATCGAGATCACACGGAGAAGGTGGAGCTTGACGTCTGGAACGTGCATTAGCTACCCGAGAAAATGATGAAACGTTCTGATGACAATAATAATAATGCTTGATCTGAAAGCAAACATTGGAAACTCTTAGCTGGCCCTAATGGGTCAGCGTAATCGCTGAACTTACAAGAAAACCCCTACGGTTTTTTGAAAGGCATCGTTCCTAGAACTAAATTTCTCCAAGAAACTTAAGAGGTTCTTCGCTTTCAGAGAAATTTGGAAAATTAAAAATACTCCTGGACCGATAATTTTTCTGAATGCTTCCAAGCTCGTTCAGGCAAAAAAAAAAGATTCGCTCAGGTCACTAGGGTTGATGGAATTTGTGACTAATCTGCCAAAATATAATCTATTTACAATTTTTAAGGATTCATTATTCAACGATTTGTTTCCGTTTGCAGAGAGCAGCGTACTACAATTCTTCGGCGACGATTTTCTCAGGCTGTTACTCGTGCGTTACGTATTTTGCGACGTCGTGCTGCACCTTCACCGCTCGTTTCGCGGTCGTCACCAACGTCCGTGCTGCCATCCGCCGTTGCCGGAGGCGGAAGTTCTTCAGCATCCGGCCCTACACCACATCGTGCTCGAACTCGCCGCGTCCATTGACGCCCGTGATCACTTTCCCGACAGCAACGAGCTCGCCTGACCCCGGCATACCACCCGGCAGCATCCCGACAACACCGATACATCCCCGTTGAACACTTACAACAACCACGACTACGATTACGGCAATTACAATTACAATAAAATCGTTACATTGAGACCTCATTAAAACGCGTCTCGAACTTCATTCTCTCTTATACATAATAGTTTTCTTGTCTCTCTCTCTCTCTCTCTCTCTCTCTCTCTCTCTCTCTCTCTCTCTCTCTCTCTTTCTTTCTGTTCGTTTATCTCTATTATTTTGACTTTTTTATTTGATTCTTTTCATTATTATTTTTATTGATTTTTTTTAGTCCTATATTCCTTCGCCCTATCTTATTATATTGAGCTACTCTTCGTTTCTGCGGTTTTCGGTGTTTCTTACTTATAATTCTGGTTCAGCTTTTTCTTTTATGTTATTCATCTTATTTAGATACGGAATCTAATTTTATTTTCATATATATTTCTATCTATCTGCTTCTGTTTTACTATTCCATTTTCTTCTGTTTTTAGCATCGTCGCTTGCGTGACAGAAAATCGCGCTCTGTTTCTTTCGCTCTCTCTCTTTATCTCTCTCTTGTCCACCCATGTGCATCTGTCTCTATGTTACCATAAAATCCATTATCGCCAAAATGATTTCCAAAAAACAAAAAAATTCAAAGAACGTCATTTTTCTCTCCCACGTGTTCTCCGCTAGCAACCCCAATCTGCCACGGGACTGCATCCCTTCTACTCCAAATGTTCGAGAATAATGGGAGCGTCGAATATTGATTAAAATTTCACGCGCCGATTAACGTTTAAGCCCACGATGATTGATTATATTTTTTTAAGACTGAAAAAATACGGCTTCTCTTTGATCGACGAAGAACCAACCGACGAGCGAGTACCAATGTGTAAATCGAAAAAAAAAAAAAAAAAAAAAAAAAAATACGGCAGCATCAATATCCAGTGTACTCCGAATACCTAGTTTGTATAAAAAAAAACAAACTGAAAAAAAGAAACAATCGGAAAAGAATTCCACGATTTTCGAATGAATGTCTGAGACTGTAAAGGCGATATTATTGCTTCGTGTCATAATAGACATTCGACTCCGCTGCACGTCACTCGATGCAGTTCGAGTCTCTTCTCTTTCACCTTTTTCTATATTTTTTTTCTCATTCGTTTTCGTTGCATTCGGCCCGTCGCGGATAGCCCGAGAGCTTCGGGGTCGAGCGAGCACGAGCGCGCATTTTATTTATAAACAAAAGAGAGCCGAGAGCGTCGAACGGATGACGGTGCCGCGGTGGGCGAGAGAACGTGACATCGATTCGATGTCGGGTTTTCCATCGCGGTGGCGACAGTCAACCCACGAGAGAAAGAAAGAAAGAAAAAAAAGAAATAATGAAAGAAAAAAACAACAAAGGTTGATTCACAAGCCCTTCGAGATAAATCCGGAATGGCCGGCAATGCGACAATTCGGTCAAGGTTTTTGGGGTCTAGCCGTGTGTATTCTTTCCAATGGAAAACGAAGAAAAAAGAGTTCGAGAGATGAAAAAGGGATGAAACGAGATGAGAACCGAAGGATATAGATTCGAAAAAGACAGTCCGTCGACCCGGCGATTCGCGCGAGAACGATTTATTCTCCCTCTCCTCGCTCTTTGCCACATCTCTCCCTCTCTCTTTCAACCCCTGTCTCTCTCTTCATCTTCGACTCTTCGTCTCGCGATCCTCGTCATCTCTCAAACCGTCGAACTTGGCTCGAGAACAAGAATGGCGAGAAGCCGCGCGAATCGCATCGGTCGATGCACGCCGCGCCGGACGTTCGGTGCAAGCTGCGCTACGAAAAAGTTCAATCCCACCATAATCGACGAATGGCGAGGGCCACGAACGAGTGTGTCTTGTTCGGCGGTCGCGAGTTCGTACGGCCGATAAATCAGTTGGAGAAGAGGAAGAACGGGAAAAGGTGGGGATTACTGGTAACATAGTTGCAGCAGCCAGCCAGAGCTTTACACACTCACACACACACAATTACACACACGCACATACACGCGCTCACGAACACTCACAGGCACTCACAGACGTCGAAACTGGTGTGTTATATAGCAAGCAAACCAAAAGTCGCGTATCGGGCGATTTCTACCTATAAATAAACAAGCGTATGCGTGCAAATGCGTTTGAGCTTGCACAGCTTCGGTTCTTTCGTCGACGTGTGTTGACGAAATTTTCGCGAGAGAGGCTGCAGCCGCCGACGGCGGCGGGCTCTCCTCAGGAGCGCTCTAGACGACCTCCGGGTCTTCAACTGCGATAAGCGAGGTACGTCACACCCACGGGGATATCGAGTGCTACACCCCCGTTATCTATTTCGGTCTTTCTCCTAATCTCTCACTCGCTCTTTACATAATTTTTTTCTCACCATCCGCCTCCCTCTCTCTCCTCGGCACTTTGGGGTGCAGAGGGTGCAACCCGACTCCGCGTCTGGAAGAGACGCGTTCGTGTGAGTGTGTGCGTATGTGTGTGTGTACGCGCACATCCTGGCGCGGAGGCGCGCGCGCAATAGTCCGAGGAGTCAACGCGACACGAAGAAAGATAAGAGAAGTCGGAAAAAACGAGATAACGAAGGAGGATCGATCACGAATAGCTCTGTGATCGTATTTGTGCGGTTCACGTGATTCTTTTTAATCAAAGAAAACATTGAGAAACGTAAATATATTTTTTTCGAAGCCGTCGGGTGGAGACGGAGGAACTTACGAAGGCCGATAGTGGGCTCTATAGGCCATGGATCATCAAGAACGGGAACGAGACCGAGGTCGAACCTCCCGGGCCTCCTCGACCTCGAGTCTCGGTCGCGAGGTTCGTTGCGCCTGTCAATTCTTCCAGAGCGACTCTCTTCTCCCCGAACGACGTGCGATGATCGTCAGGCCTTCGTCCCGAAACGCCGCCCATCCGTCTACCCCCAATCAACAAACTTCCGGAGTCGGTTACGCCGCTTCGCCCGCTAATTCGTGAGTATCTCATCGTCATCATCGTCGTTGTTCCTCCCACACGCGTTATTCGTGACTTAACCATTGTTTTCCGTTACGAAATAATCGAAATTCCAAAATCGTTACGCGCGGAATAACGCAAATGCACGAGCGAACGATTAGTTTCCCACGTCGATGGGCAAAAATTGCGAGCTGGTCCATTTGTAATCGTTCGAGCGGTGGGTTTACGGTGTTGGGGCAATCTTCGGGAAGGGGTTCGACCAATCAACGATCGCACGCGTACTGGAGTTCACGGGAGAGCTTATTTATCCGCGACTTCAATCCCGCGGCTAGCGCGAACCAACCGCCCGAGCTTTTAGACAGTTTCGCAATCGCGTCCAGACTACGAGCGTCGTTGGATAAAAAACGAAAAATGAAATAAATAACCCGGCGAGACCCGGACTCCCGCTCGTTGGAACAGATGGTTTCGGACTCGCGGGCGTTTCGGATACGCGGAGCTTTTGCTCAGTCGCCGATAAACGGCCGACGACGATGCGCGATCACGCGGAAATGGAAAATCGACGTTGGTGAGTTGGCGTTTAATCATTTGTTTATATTTAGTTATTTATTTTATTTTATTTTATTTTATTTTCATCTTTCCAATGATGTTACTCTTTACGACATCAGCTTTTAAATCTACTTCCAGCTTATTATCGCCATGAAGTAGAAAAAAATATACAGAAGCGCTATTTTCGCGTTTTTAAAATCTTTATTTGTTTATTTATTTATTTATTTATTTATTCATTTTTTCAAGTTGCATCCGAGGCTCGTGATAATATGTTCAAAAGCGAATCCGTGACTCATCGACTGATTGAGTTCAGCCTCTTCGTGCATTCGAACCGATGACCCAGACTCGCTCGCGTTCGCCCGACGACGTTTCGCCTTCGCTCCGTGACGTTTGATCAACTGGAAATCTCGACGACCGTCGGGTATTTAAAGTCCACGAACTTCGTCATCGCCGGTAACCCGGTTTTCCAACGTCCGCAAAAATTTGCGCAATTTCGGATTTCGCGAAACGACGTTGCGAGAAGCTACCGTGTGCCGCTTATTAATGTCGGTAGTTCGGTTACATCGCGGGGTAACAAACGCGCTTTGCCGCGTCTATTTAAGGTTCGCCCGGGTGTCTATAGTTAGAAACCGCGGTCAGCTCGCGGACCGTTGAGCGTCCAGCGGTTCTATGCGAAGTCCGGCACGCAGTCGTAGCTAATACCTCGAGTGCCCGCTTTTGTCTCTCCCTCTTCGTAATCAAACACCGGCGGAGCTTTTGTTCGATGGCTTCGCGATTATTCGGGCGTAATTAGCGATGGTTCTTTGTTTTTTTGTATTTTTTATAACTGCGATTCGGTGAGAAAAACGAGTTATAGGGAATTATTGCTCGGTGGGGGAGGGATTTTGGCTTATTTTACGTGTATCCGATTTTTCCGGCGTCGTTAGCGACCTTATTTTTTGTTGTTTTTTTTTCTATTTCGATTTCGTAACGAAAGCGAATGGCAGGGAATCAATGGCCGGCGCGAGAGCGTATTCCGGTTGTTGTTGGAGGTCTTGGACCGGTTGTTGTCCAAGGAGGAGGCAGTATCGATGATACGCAACGCATATAGACAACTCGTGCGCTTTTCGTCCTGCGTCTTCGTCCTCCAATCTTAATTTACATACGCGTGTAAAAAAACAGCAGTCATCAATTATTTCTTCAGTTACTTGAATAAGAAGGGTAGAAACGTACTGAAATTACGATGAATTCTGTATGCAGCGGAGAACACGAGTACGAACCGATCGGCACGCCGCTGATCCAAGTGAGAACGATGACACCGATTTCCAGCGCGGCACCGGTCGTCAGGATCATAGACACGGACGTCGCGCCCGTCGCTGACAGCGACGACAGCATCGACCTCCGCGGCAGATTCACCCCCGGACCGATTCTCGAGGGCAACGACCTCATTCTGCCGTTGGACGGAAAGATCGAGGACAGCGCGATGGAAACCCGAGAACTCGCCGGGGGTGGCGACACGTCCGAGGAACTCGAGAGTCCTCAACAGTTGCAGGATCGTTTGGAGGAACGTTTTTTCAATGCGGCCACACCTTGCACGGAATCCAGAACCGATGGCGAGGTCAATACGAGTCAGGTGCGTGAAGTCGAAGTGCGCTTATTTATCGGTATGAATCGAAATGAGATTTTTTATTAATCAATTCAACTTTCGTTTCACTATAATATCATTTTTCATTGAAATTGAACACGATTCAATACAAGAATAAATTTTGGTATTAAATCAACTTCAAATTTGAGCGAATTCTATTCAGTTCAATTCAATTATAAATCTATTTCCCATCGCAAAAGTAAGGATTTTCGATTAAAGAATACGCAATGAATGATTTTCTAATCGATGCTACAATGATTTGAAAAACGAATTCGAGTGGAACAAATGCCGATACGGTAATGCGTCTATCGTAGCTGGCGCCAGAAATCGAGCTCAAGTGTGAAATTCCGTCGACACTCGTACGAGCTTCTTGAGATGTTTATCGCGGCTTGCAACGACGTCTATACTTATATCTCTCGCACGGTCTAATTTCAACCGCCATAAATTTGTTCTTGAAACTCTACCGGGCTTCTTACAAATAAGCGCGATGGAGAATTCTAATTTCCGACTGTGTGAGACACTCACAACCGAATAACATGATCGATTTCCAGGTGGACTCTTCGGTAATGGAGGAACTGCCGCTACGGCGAGGTGCCCGCGGTTTGCCCCAACGATTGCGTTCCCAAGCGGGAAAGCTACGCTCCCGTCTCAAAGGAATTCAACGTCCAAATTTTTCAATACCGATCAATCGTCTGCGATCGAACAAATCGAAAACTCCGTCCGAGAGAACAAAAAGTTCGTCGGAAAAAACGAAAACCTCGTCCGTTAAAACGCAAAGTTCGTCGGAAAAAACGCGAACGTCGTCGGACAAAACCCGAAGTTCGTCGGACAAGAGAAGCACGACGAGCGATAGAACGAGAATATCCGGGATCGAGAACAAATCGCCGAGAACGACGGGCAAACGCACGAGAATGGAGAGACTGAGATCGTCGTTGCCGGACAGACCAAAAATTTCATTTCCCGAAAGGCCAAAATTCAATTTTCCCGATCGTTCGAAATTTCATCTTCCCGAACGTCCCAAATTCAACATAAAAAAGCCAAACATAAAATTCCCGACTCTCGGAAAATCCCGAAGCAGAGCTCCGAGTTTGGGTGACGTACCGCGTCAACGTTCGACCGAATCAAATTCCGGAAGTCGCCGCAACATCTTCGATTTCTCGACTTATCCCCGATTGTTCGACAAAAAATCGAAGACTCAAGGCGAATACGCGACGTCTTCGCCAAACGCGTCGCGCGCCCAATCGACGGAAAGTTCGACGTTGCCGAGGGCTAAAAAAACCGCGCCATTGGCGCCAAGATGGGACCAAAGATTCACGGATTTGAAATTCGCGGATGACGACGACGAGGACGGCCCGAAAACCGTGGCCGAAAGATCGAAACCTTGGCGACGTCCTTCGTTGGAGGAGCCACGATTGTCCCTGAGACCGCAAGATTCGATGGAAGAACGCGAGAGTCTTCCGTGGGAGGATTCGGACGAGAAGAAGCGAAGCTTGCGAATCGAGGAGCTTCCTTACGAGAACGAAGAACCGGAAGAACCCGAAATTCCCGAGGGAAGGGGTCTCAAATTGACTCGTCGAAATGCCGAGGATTCTTACGAAGACGAACCGCCAAGAATAGATCCGCGACTGTACGGCGATCAGGACGTTCGTTTGGACAAGCACGGGCCGGAAATCGACGAAATGATCGATGACGATGACGAATGGGTAAACGCCGCGGAACGCGCGGCTTACAGAGCGTCTTTCATGCCCGTGGATCCGCGAATTTACAAACAACGTCGAGTGTCTTCCGACCCCGAAGACGTTCCCGAATTGGACGTCGAGGACGACGAACCCTTGTCGAGCGAGGGAATCGACGAAGATCTCTCCGCGCGTTCCGATCGCGAGCTTCAGCAATCCAGCGGAAGTTCGTGCGATCGCCGACGCCGAGGAGTAATCGAGGAAATCGATTCGGACGAATTTTTTTTGCGTGAGAAAGGTATAAGCGAGGACGACATGAACGTCGGTAAATATTTGACGAGCGAGATAAGAGACGCTCTCCGTACTACACCGACGAACGCTTTGGCTCACGAAGTTCACGTGGTTGCTCCCCAACCACCTCGACGACCGGCGAGAACCAGATCGATGAGAAAACACAAAGTAGACTCGATCGAATCGAACGATCCGATTGAAAGTCTTGACAAAACAAAACGCGACGGTGAACATCGACGAGCGATCGATTACGATTACGACGAGGATCTTCCGGTGGACAACGGTGACGACAGTATCTCCGGATCACGGCACAGAGTCGTTTATCACGCTGAATCAGCACCGTTGGATCTTCGCAGAATCGAGCCTCTCGACGATATCGTGGTGGTTAAACCAATTCGTCGAAAATCCAAGACATCGTTGCGCAGTCAATCTCTGCGTCGCTCGGAATCTTTGGCGACGCAACCCGAGGAAGTGAACGAAACGATGATATCCGGAGAACGTCCTCCCACGCCTCCCAGGCGAAGGAAGCGACTTCGAGCTGAGGAATCCCGACAATCGGCCGCAAAACCCGCGATCAATGGAATTTCCACCTGCAACGGTCATCACTCACCGACTCTGATGAGTATCGAGTCCGAAGAACGAATCCACGCCGCCATAACGAAAAAACCAACGCCTCCGACCAGCCGCGAAATTCTCCGGACCGCAGCCTCCAGACTCGATCACACCGACGTCAATCCATCGCCTCCGGTTCCACCCAAGCGATCCTCACGTTCGCGAGCTACTTCCGTGGTAGCCGACGACGACAGAACTTCCCACGGAGCCGAATCCATTCCGGAAATCGGCTACACCGAAGAAGATATTCCACCGGACGATGACGACAACAACTCCCGATTGGATTATCCGGGATACGCGGTTATCGACAAACGCGAAAAACCTCCTCGACCGCCACCACCCAGAAAACGTCGAGACGACAAATTTGCGACTACCCCGAGATCGGGAACCACTCCTGGTCGGCCGCAACGAGCTTACAGCACTCTCAAACCAACCAAATCCCCGTCGGAAGTTTCTTCGTCAACGGTTACGGGAATCTTAGACGCCACACCTTACGAGGAATTCGACTCTGACGACGATGATCACCGAGATTTGCGTCGTGGCGTTGTTGTAAGTAAAATTCAAGGACGTCCGCTTCCAGCTCCTCCAAGACCACCGCGTTTACGTCGCGATCGAACTACCGAGGAGTCTCAGGACATGTCCGAAGGCACGACGGAAGCGTTTGCTTCGACTCAAACGGATCCTTTGCCGGACGATATGGTAATCGAGGAAGAAATCACGCAAGCCAAACTCATCGTCTCACCTTCGCGATCGGGTTCGCAAATTCTCGTGTCGACCGAACGTGTTCCAAGTCCTACTTGTCGGTTGTTGAGCGAAACCGGGAAATCGAGTTCTCATGACGTCATCACCGTGAAAAGAGCGTCAAGTCCGAGCACGCAACGATCCGAAGTATCGAGATTCATCACCGAGCCTCCGGAAAGATCGGTTTCCCAGGTTTTCGAGCGTCACGAGCGAAGTCTCAGCCCTGTCAGAAGATCAACGGCTCCCATGGTTCCTCCACTGCCTACGCATGAAACGCTGTATCACGAAGATCTTGAGGAAGAAATTCCATCGAGACAACGCGAGATCAGCAGAAGCAAAAGTCCTTCCTTGCCGAAGGAAATACACGAAGATCGAGAGGATTACGAGATGGCCGAAGAGCGAAGAATTCAATCTCTGACGGAAAGAATAAGATTGGAAGAAGAACTCGATCGAGCACGACGTCTTCACGCTGCTCTTCTTTCAAACGAAACCCTTAAAATCGCGAGTTTGGAAGTCGGTGATCTCCGAGTAGATCGTTTGAGCGTGTCAAATCTGGAAGCTAACAAAATCTCAGCATCGGAAATAGACGCGATCGTGGTTTCAGCCACGGAATTGTCGAACGAAGGAGCGACCACCGAAAATCCCGCGGATCTTCAACAAACTTTGCTCAGAGAACTCATAGCCATAAGAAGTCAATTGGAATTGGCAAATTCGTTGCAAGAACCTCCGAGAGACTCGCAAGTCGATGGTGCAATGGTCCATCGCAAAGGACACCAGACAAAGTCCCGAGAAATCGATTGTACGACCCTGAGTCAGTCGCAACCTGGCCTATTGCAATTGGATCAAGTCTCTCGTAGCATGGAAACGCGAGCAATATTTTCATCGGTCGGATCATCGAGAGAATCGTCGCCACAACCGACAGCAATCCCCGCTGTAATGGCTCCCGTAAGACCCGCAAGATCCGCAGAATCCAAAAAAGAAGACGACACCGACGAACGCGGAAGATCGAGTTCTAGATCGCCATCACCCGGAAGAACTTCTCCGAGCGGGCTTATTCGTCAAACCACATCACCCGTCAAATCTTTACCTCCCGTGATTTCCGTTACACCGGATTCACCGGATGTCGTTCACAGTCGCGTGGAATCCTCGACTACGACGAGACCTCAACGCGCCGTTCTTTCGTTTGCCCAACAAACCGAAGAATTTACGTCCGAAACCGTGCGAGAACGTTCGCAATCGCCTCATCGTCCGACATCGCCACCTTTGACTCCAATCACGGGAACGAATCAATACATAGCATTTTCGACTTCTCAAATACCACCGCAATTTTATTCTCTCGCTTCTCCGACCGTCGCGAGGACTCGAACCGTCGAAGAACCCGGAATCGTCGATTTGGCCCAACAACTTCTCGGAGCTCTCAGCGTTGCGAGCAAACGAGCAATGAGACATTTCGTCGGTTACATCGTAAATCGAATCGGTCACGAAGAAACCGACACGAAGATACGAGAAGTCGAACTTGCTTTGTGCGCTCTTTTGCTGATTATTGCCGGGCTCTTGATCGTTTGCTTCGCGGGTCCTCGTACCGTTACTCATCATCATCATTGGGACTACTTCAATCCTCCGAGATTATAATATATATATATATTTTTTTTTCGTCTCGCAAGTTAATTGATGCGATTTCAACGCTACGACGAACGCTCGGATTTTTTTATTTCGTACGAAATGCGGGATATAACCGGGTGAGAATCAACGAAACGCACAATTTTGGAACGGAGAAAGAAGAAAAATTCTCAATACTGTTTTTATGAAAGCATAAAAAAAAAAAGAAAAGAAAAAAAGAAAACAAAATACATGTTCATTAATATATTTCTACAATCTTTGTTGACTTGTGTGATTGCGAAAGAAAAATAATTGTTGCTACTTAGATTTTAATAAAAAATGTAAATTATGTATATATATACATATATATTTGTCGTATGTTGGGTTGAGGGTTTTGTTTTTTTTTTTTGTTTTTTTGTTTTTAGGATTGATTTTACGCGAACAAATCTTCTTCGTAGATGGTGACGTCTCGTCTGTCTTTGTGACCGCTTTTCTGAGAATAGTTCGCGGCGATGGAAGACCACACGGCGCTCGAGGTCGTGTCGTTTATCGGATCTATTATCGGCTGCCGTCTTGCGAGGGAAACTTTGAGCTGTATCGAAGAAACCATGCTACCGTCCATCTCGCTTATCGCTCGTTCCGCTGATTCTGATTTGTCGAATGTGATGAACCCACGACTGGAAAAGAAAAGAATTACAGTTTTTAAGCTTGCGTTTTTACTCAAAGCTGCTCTGGAATTTAATTACGATCTCTGGGCGTTTCACAAATTGCGAGAATTTTTTCCATTTGCATTTAGATGATCAGCGGAAGAAAGAAAATGGAGTTTGAATTTGCAAATTGCTTCTTCAGAATTCAAGATATTGTAGGAATCTTCGTCCATGATTTATATCAGTTATGGCTGAAAGATTCGTATCTTCAATCATGACAAAAGTAATAGTCAAGGATAAGATGATAGCACTGCACATAGTCTGCAAGATTTGGGGGCTGTTGCCGAAACCACTCTCTAGTTAACACGTTTGAATTTTGGGAGGCTATCGTAAACACACACACACTCTCATCCGCACATTTCAACACATTCTGAAGATGGCGACACGAAGATCACAAAGAAAACCTATTTTCACCACAACATAGCATCCTCCGTGAGGATGCCAAGCCGCGATTGAACCAAAGTCTCGTATACAAAGATAAAATCTACAACAATCAACGATCAAACCTACTTTTTTTCAGCCTCCATGGAAATATTGACGATATTGCCGAAAGTTTGGAAATGCTTTTTCAGAAAATCGTCGGAAATTTTATATCCGAACACGAATATCGTATTTCCGCCTTTGGGTTTCGGTTCGATTTTGGGAATGACAGGTTTTTCGACCTTAACGTCGGTCGTCGACTGCGCGCTGACGAAACTATCGTACAGATCTTTGACTCTGGGTCTGGCGGTCGCTGTGGCAGCGCTGACGGGCGTTGTGGCCGAAGCCGGAGCCGTGGTGACAGCCGGAGCATCGGGCTCGTCCTCCTCCGGCTGCGTGGCGGAGAAAGGCTGATAGGAGCACACCGATTTTTCCGTGCTGTTGAGCTTTCTCTCCAGGCCTCGCGGCCTCTTGAACGACTGCTCCGCACGCTTCGGAGTCTTGGGTGCGGTGATTATCCCGGACTTGATCAATTTTTTAGCAACTTCTCTGGCGTCCCTGGCTTCCGTTGGACGTTTCGGAGCTTGCGGCATGCGCTCCGGCTCGGGTTTGGGTGTCTTCAAATCTTGCAACGCTTTTTTCTTTCATCGAGAACAAAAATATACAAACATTGTTGATAACAAACGAGGGAAAAAAAACAAAGAAACATTTGACAGTTTTCTAACCTCAAAAACGCGAATGACGATACCTTTCTCTTGAGTTTGTTGTATTTAGCTTGCAGCATCAACTCCTCCTCCGTGAGATTCGATGGAAAGTGCAAGTAAACCATCTTTCCAGTCGACGTTTAAAGTCTCATACTTTGATTCGAAACGCGATTTTGTATTGTTGACGATAAACAAATACTGTAGAATGCTGATTAGTATTCGTAGAAACACTGGAAACGCGGGCTTAGCCGCGTTTGAAATGAAAGATAGAGTAAAGATCATGCGCTGAAATACTGCTTGATCGTGGGAATCATTTTGCTCGGTCGGTAAGGTAGATAATTTTCGATAACTTCGCTTCAATGACGACAGAATAAGATAATATTATTACAGAGTGAACGAGAATTATGCGATTGTATTCGATTAAAATCATAATCGAGCAATAACGAAAAACGTAGCAAACTTAAACGGGGAGACATGGGTTGAGGCTCACTGATTTGATGAGCCCTCGATCATATGCCTGTCGAGATAGTTCGAGCGTTTCAGATACCGCGCCATCTTGGACTGTAGTAAGTTGCATTAATCGCAATGGAAAGAGAGAAGACTATGGGCGGTTCCGACCATCCGACCCTCTCTCTATCTAGTTGAAGCTGATCGGTCGAAATCATCTAGATATAGATAATTTCTACCAATCCCATTTCTACAATTTAACTAGAAAGTGAGAGGATCTAGAACGACCCATAGCCTCCTCTCTTTCTATTGCGACTGCACTTTTTCTCGGAGGATTGTCGATCCACATGTATATGTTGATGAGAAACGCAGCCCAGAGCAGCCACCGGAGCTATCATGAAGTTTTTCTTCAACTATCTTGGACTATCTTGAACAGCATTGACTCTCATTGCTGACATAGGGATTTTCTTTCTACGGCTTCTAGGGGAAATAAACCGACTCTCATGTAAATTGTTGAGCCCAGCGGCTACATCGAACTACAGCAACGACCACTCCAGGCGATTCAACGCACTAGCTATCTGGAAACCCTGTATAGCAATCCGAGACCAGCCGGTTTTCAGTGTACCGCCGGTTTCGCTCCCGACGGGGATGCTCCGTCTCGTATCTCACAGCTTCCGCGCGATTCCGAGAGTCGCTGGATCCGCGCACGTTGCCGTAACTAACGAGTTATCTCAACACCTGTGGTATACCATTCCTCCTTCATCCTTCGATAATTCGCCGCTTCTTCTCACAAATTGAAAAAAAAACGAAAAACCCCTACAACCCCTAATATAAACCGACGATAATTCGAAAACCGCGAAAAGCGCACTCTGTCTGTAAAAATAAAATAAAGTAAAATAAAAAACTCAAAAAACAAACTCCGAGTGTTATCAAAACTAGAAAATACGTTCTTCAAGGACCTCCGCGTCGTTCAAACCCCAAACCCCGCGCATGCAGCCCCCACTGCCCACCCAAAACCCAAGAAAAAACAAAAAAAAACAAAAAACGAGCCCTCATCCTCAAGGACACCGCCGAGGATCTTCAAACAAAGAGATAAAAATCGCCGCCCTTCGAAGTTCACGGACGCTCCTTGAAAAAAAAAAAAAAATCGTCAACGCGGGGTCGGTGCCCCCTCGATCTCGGGCCGTTCAACCTGCTTTACGGAGAATGTGCAAAGCGTTGAAAAAAAAAGCTGAGCGCACCAGCGCACCAGCAGCACCATCACCATCACCATCGCGAGCTACAGTCGCAGCAGCAGCATCGAAGCAAGAACGAGACGACCTCGGGCTCGCGTGCTAACTCGCCGAGGGTGATAGACTTCTTCTTACGGGCTTACCAGCCGGTCTTCCACCCTTCTTCCTCCCATCCCTCCGCCCTTCCTCCTCGTCGCTTCGACCCCGCCGCCACCTTGTCCCCCACAGTTCTTCGAGTTCCGCTCTCGCACACACACACACACACGCACGAAGACGAAGACGACGACGACGACGAGCACGCATACGCAATACTCACGGCGTCGACTCCTTGCAACGCGTCTCGCTGGTGCATCCTCCGGGGAAACCTCGTGCGGTCGTAAACTCGCTTTCTTGGCTTCCAGGCTTCGCTAACGCTTCGGAAACGAGTATCCGCGGTTGCTGTCATTCGCTTCCGAGAAACGTAGAAGCCAGTTTTGTCGAGACTCCGCGGTTGTTTCTCCGACCCCCAGATCCCTCGTCCTGTGCACGCGCGCTCGTGTACTTGTGTGTACTTTGTGTGTGTCTCTGCGACTGTGCCCGTGTGTGTGTGTGTGTGTTTGCGTCGGTGCGTGGACGAGCGCCCTTGTGTCGCAGCCTCCGGTGACTCCGGCGTGTGATGGTGCGACTCCGTACGCCAAGCCGATTATACGTGGGACACGTGAATGTGTAGGTATAGCAACAAAGCGTTCTCGCGATGGCGATCCTGGCTGCTTCCACGACCACCCGACTATCTTTAAGCTACCCTCACAATGGCTTCGCTCCTTTTTCGAGGCAATATCGTCGTTCTTTTATGCATCGCGTGTTTTGTTTTCATTTAAGATTTTATTTTGTTACTGAGATCGTGGAACTGAAGCCTGTGGCTTTTTTTAAATTTATTTTCATGTGTCGCGTGGGGGAGGGAGCGTGAAGAGGTTGAGGAGAGAAGAATGTATTTTTTTTTTTAAACCCGATTAATGGATTGTGGGGTCGTTTTGACCCAGGGCAGAATTTAAAGGTTTCCGCAGTTCGTTTGTTTATTGTTTTTATGATGAATAATTATGGAAACTTTATGTTTGGAGTTTTTATCGTGAAGTAGAAACTTTGAATTTCATTCATGAATTATTTCAAATTTTTAGGATGACATCTTGTATGTTTTTTTTAACGTTGGGTTAAAATTGGGCCGAATGTGGGATTTGAATTGCGGCTGCGAGGATTTTTGGCCCGATGTTTGGAATAATGAAGAAAATATATTGAGCGAAACGGACAAATAAAAAACGGCAACGAAAACTGTAAAATTGTTTTGGCAAGGGTGCTTGACGTTTCTCTGCAAAGGACACTTGTTACGTCATTTGTCTCGTAATTACGCGTAAAGTAAAATTTTTTATTTCCTTCATAAATGTTTGGCATTATTGAAAACAATTGTTTTCTCCGAAAACGAGTATTATTTTTGTTACCGACCGGACATGCGATAACGAGCGGGGGAAGGGCGCATCGCATTCCCTCGATATTTCTGCGATTGATCGTGAAATATCGAGAGGGGTGGGGGGCGAAGTCGTCGAAGCGATTGATGGGGATGACGAGAGAGCGCGTTTTAACCGCGAGATGGATAGAGAGGGAGAGGGAAAAAGTGTGTGGCTGCGTTATGCGTATATTCAATCATTTATGCATAAAGTAGAGTTTCCAGTTTTCCTCGTGGTTGACGGAGAACCCGAGAGAGAATGCAGTTTTCATGAACGAAATAAGGAAGAAAAGAAATATTATCGCGCGCGAACGCAAGAGAACGTTTCTCGGCCTGCCTTATGCGGTCTATGCACTAAAAACCGAACAACTGGCATTGCCGCATGCTTTATTGTCAGAACTCGTGATTATAGGTTTATACTGCTATTGCGTTATTTATTATTTATTATTTATTATTTATTATTTATTATTTATTATTTATTATTTATTATTTATTATTTATTATTTATTATTTATTATTTATTATTTATTATTTATTATTTATTATTTATTATTTATTATTTATTATTTATTATTTATTATTTATTATTTATTATTTATTATTTATTATTTATTATTTATTATTTATTATTTATTATTTATTATTTATTATTTATTATTTATTATTTATTATTTATTATTTATTATTTATTATTTATTATTTATTATTTATTATTTATTATTTATTATTTATTATTTATTATTTATTATTTATTATTTATTATTTATTATTTATTATTTATTATTTATTATTTATTATTTATTATTTATTATTTATTATTTATTATTTATTATTTATTATTTATTATTTATTATTTATTATTTATTATTTATTATTTATTATTTATTATTTATTATTTATTATTTATTATTTATTATTTATTATTTATTATTTATTATTTATTATTTATTATTTATTATTTATTATTTATTATTTATTATTTATTATTTATTATTTATTATTTATTATTTATTATTTATTATTTATCAGTTTACGGACAATTGAAAGAAAATAGGCTGAGTTGAGATGGCGCGATGTGAACGCCGCTTTATTCTCAGGTGTTCGCGTTACACAAAGGTAGAAGAAGGTACATCCTCGCGGTGGAATTTCGTGAGGCCTCCTCTCGTCGATTGGACGTGGGCGATTGACGAGAAACGTGTGGTCTCGAGCTACGCGTTCTCACGTCTGGGCTTACACCGGAACTAACATAAAAGCGTGCGCGGGATTGCTATTTTTTTTTATTTGTTTCTTCGAAATAATTCGGACGCTGTTGTGTCGGTACATATTAATGGGCGTTTTGTTTGTACCACTGCGATGGATGTAGTTGAGGTGGAATGTCGTGTACGCAGAATCTCGGAATTTTTGATGAATCTTTTATTTATTTATTATTTTTTTTTAAATTTTTTTTTTAGAGAATTTATTTTTCATCGATACTTCCGGTTGGTGAGATGGACATTGTTCGAACTGGGATGGGTTGTTGATGGAGGAAGCTTTTTCTCAGCGGCGAGATTCAGTTTTGTCAATAAATAATTTGGTAGAGAAATGTTTCTTGTTTGGAATAGTTGACGTTTTTGGGATATTAAAAATATTTATTTATAAGAGGAGATATTTTTTATCCAATGTACAATTTTCTTGCAATTACTTCGTATTCAGTCGAATTATATTGCAAACATTGACAGATCATGAAATTTTCCGTGGATTTTTCAACGAATTGACACAAAACTGCTGCATTATTACATATTAATTACAATTTCAAACGATGTGGAAGACGTGCGAAAAATACTTTTCGACGGTTTTCTTGAATCGATCTAAGAAGTCTTTTGTCGTTGTCGTTAAAAAAGTCAATTTGTCGTTGTTGAAAGTCAGATAACGGGTAAAACGTTTGAAAAGCTCGTACAAGGTTTATCTGTATTTCTCAAAAAAATGTGTCTTGAACTTTGCAGCGAACGTAGGCGAGCGTAATTGGTTTAAGTCGGGCCAAGCATGCCCTCGAAGAAGCAGTACAACCTCGTGCACAATGACGAGTACGACACGCGGATACCGCTTCACAGCGAGGAGGCTTTCCATCGTGGAATCGTCTTCCATGCGAAGGTAAATTGAAAATAATTATCTCATTTCTCAAAAAAAAAATGAAAAAGAATCCATCGGTGCATTCTAATTAGCATCCCAACTCGACTTTGCGGTCATAATAAATTAATTCAATTAAAGTAAATCACAAATTCTCTCCAAACAGACAATCTAACTGTTTATGTAATCGATAACCAAATTGTCCAATTGAATCTATTAAGAATTAGTTTATTTTTATTGACTAAAAAATAAGTTAATGAATAAATAATAATAAATGAAACGTCGACTAATAATAATAATTATAATAATGAAAATAATAATAATAATAATAATAATAATAATAATAATAATAATAATGAAAATAATAATAATAATAATAATAATAATAATAATAATAATAATAATAATAATAATAATAATAATAATAATAATAATAATAATAATAATAATAATAATAATAATAATAATAATAATAATAATAATAATAATAATAATAATAATAATAATAATAATAATAATAATAATAATAATAATAATAATAATAATAATAATAATAATAATAATAATAATAATAATAATAATAATAATAATAATAATAATAATAATAATAATAATAATAATAATAATAATAATAATAATAATAATAATAATGATAATAATAATAATAATAATAATAATAATAATAATAATAATAATAATAATAATAATAGGAATAATAATAACAAAAAATTATAAATTATAAATTTAAAGAAATTATATAGATATAAAACAAATACAATATACGAGAAAAAATAGAATATATTTTTCAAAATTACTTCCAAATAAAATACTGAATTCATATCTTTCGATACACAACAGCTGCACCTGAAATCCTTTCCTTTTTCTTTACTCTCGTCGTAAAAACGGTCCACTAACTCCGGTCAACCGGTAACAAGGTGTACGGGGATTGAATAACGCGAATTCAAAGAAAAAGCGTCGACGACAATGAGGCATTTGTTACGGATTCGTGAGCACGAAGCGTGTACACGCTCGAGGAGAAGAGCAGAGACACCCGGAGGTATCTCCTCGCGCTCGCGGACGACGTTAACAATGAGGCCGAACGTTGTCGTCGTCGTCGTCGTCGTCGTCCACGTCGTAGTCGACGTCGACGACGTCGACGACACACGAAGTATATTTCCGTACGAATCTCCGCGTTCTACCCGCGCTCTCGTGACGTCATTTCGCACGTGTTTATTTCAGTATGGGGACTGGCCTTCTCCGTCGTTTCTCCGCGTCTCTCAGATTGCACAAACGGGCAAATTTTACGTTCTCGACAATTGTGCGATTCCGGGAAAAATAATGTCTAACAAAAGTTCGTACACGCAGAAGTAAATTCGTTGACGCAGCGAGAGCGGTCACGTGCGAAAAAATTTTAGCACGTGTTCGAGATTTATTCGACTTCCTCAAAAATCGATCGAATCAAATCTTTTTTCAAACATCTTTCGGAGCGAGTGGTAAATAAATGGGAATAGACATTACGGATGAATTATGTTTCTCGTATCTGCCCGGGAATTTGGGTTCGATGGGGCGAAGATGACGTGAATTGGAAGGAGATGTATATTTTTCGGGAAAATTTGTGTCCTATAAAATTTTTACTTGTCCAAATTCGATACCGAACATACGCCAGCATTATTTTATTTGCGAAAAATTATTTAGATCGATAACTCAACATTTTGTGGATGCTAGAGTGATTATTGACATTTTTTGGAAATTGTAAAACGTTATTAAAATCGCGGGGTTGGTTTAATTGTTACAAAAATTGCAGATGACAGAGAGGCTGTAGGGCTTCGCATGTGCGCGAAATTTGGTGGATGTAGGTTGAACCGTTCTCGAGTTATAGACGTTTTGATTTCGAAGGGTCGTAACATACACATTTTAATATTAATACCCGTCCGGCGGAGTATTTAATATTCATAACAAAAAATCTGCAAATTATTCTGTTTTCATTCAACGCCACAATCTATCGACTGTTCATGAAGCCTTAAAAAATAAAACAAATCAACACACCATAACACACACATAAATACATCAAAAAATTGTCATCAAACGTGATTTCCGGATATTTTAAAACATTCCGAACGCGCGGACATCAAAATCCCGACAAAAATAATTCGTTCGAGGAGGCAAAAGAACGTGAACAATAATTTACATCAGGTCGGAAGAGCCATAATCGATGGTGTCAGCCAACGACTCTCGTAAAGTTGCTTCGTCGTAATTTACACGTGGCTCAAAAGATTTACGCGGCTGACGTACACACTCGAAACGCGTCGAAGTAGCGAGCGTCGACGATACGACGATCATCGTTGAAACAATAAACCGAACGAAAGATTTCGATTCGCCACGTGAAGACGATGATTTCGTACGTTCGCGTTTATTCAACGATGGCGAGAACGATTAAAAATTCACGGCGCGATTCAACAACGTGCAATCCCGCCGAGGACGTTCGCCCGACGTTATTTTCCGATAATATGCTAATGAAACGTTGCACCTTTGGTCGGTTTGCAGTTCATCGGTTCTATGGAGGTTCCACGGCCTACCAGCAGAGTTGAGATCGTGGCGGCGATGCGAAGGATTCGAGTGAGTTTCTATCGGATTAATCGCGTATTTTTATAACGATAACGGTCAATTTGATCATTCAAGAATTGGTGACACATTTTTTTATGCTCGCGATTATTTTAAATAATCAATAATAATTAATTATACCATCAAAATCAAATGAAAAAAAATTAATTTCTTCAATTATTTTCATTTTACCGATTGTGTTTATTTTTTAATTGAATATTTGATAGGGAAAACTCGTTTTTGTATTTTTTTGTCATGAGATCTTGAGTCGTTTTAATATTTTCAATTATTTCTGTGTACATTCGACGTATTTTTATCGATAAAGTTTAAAAATTAGTAAAAAGAATAATCGTGAGTAAAATCGTTGATTCATTGATTCCTTGCTTCAATCCCCGATAATTAATACTCATTGATCGTTGATTCCGCAGTACGAATTCAAGGCGAAGGGTATCAAAAAGAAGAAAGTGACTCTAGAAGTATCCGTTGACGGGCTCAAAGTAACGTTACGAAAAAAAAAGGTACAACCATCCCCCGAACAAAACAAAATCAATAAAATCATCAAAAAAAAAAAAAAAAACAATATAATAATAATAATCCAATCAGTCTTTATTCCATTGTCGCGCGTTACAGAAGAAGCAACAGTGGATAGACGAGAACAAAGCCTTCCAAATGCACTATCCAATTTACAGGTGACTCCATCAATAATACCACAAAAAAAAAAAAAAAAAACAACGCAAATAAAAAAAATAAAAACATCTTCATCTCAAACAAATTTCCGTCCGTCAACGATTCCTTCTTCGTTTTCAGGATATTCTACGTTTCTCACGACAGTCACGATCTCAAAATCTTCAGCTACATAGCTCGAGACGGCAACAGCAATTCATTCAAGTGTAACGTCTTCAAGTCTAGCAAAAAGGTAACAAGCTCACACACACACACACACTCGCACGCACGTTTGCTGCACTTTCGTTGCGGCTCGTAAGCTCGCTCGTTGTCGCATTTTTTTTATTTATTCATTTCATCTCTTTCTTCTCGTTTATTTAATTTTATTTTATTCCTTCACGCTCGTGATTTCGCGATTCCGTCGTCGTGGGTTGTCGTTTCGTCATTCGTTTCGCGTATCTTCGTAGTCCCATAGTTCACGCTTCGGCGATATTCACTCGTCACCGGTTCTCAAAACGTTCCTATAAATAAATGATCCGCGTCTAGTAGAAGAAGCTCGGTTTTTCCTCCCCTTTCGTCTTTCTCCCCCCGCTCGAGGGCGCAAACGCGAGCGTTTTCTCGTCGAATTCTCGTCATCGTACGAGATCGTACGTCGGGCGCCAGGTGAACAGCTTGCCAAAAAGATCAACGGTGAATTCCCGAGTACGAGCGAAAGACGATAATCGCGCAGCTGCGAACGCTACAGATGCCGTCGTTACGCTCGGAAAATTTCGCTTCTCAGATCATTTCCGAGGAAGTTAACTCGACGGAAATTCATGATGGATTTAATTTTTTTTTTCACATGAATCGTTGGGAATTGAGACTCGTAAAATCGAACGATAATTCATATGCGTTCGAGTGGGAGAATCGTCGGGATGTTGATGCGGTTTGTGTTGTGTATGATTTTTGTTTTATTTTTTTTTTTTGGAGATTTGTAAGTGGTTTGTGGATTGTTGTTGATTTTTTTTTTTTTTGGGGGGATTGTTTCGTCGTTGAATGCGGGATTGGAGCCAAGATGATGATTTTGCTTGTGATGAATGTTCGGTGGATTGTCGGAGCTTGAGTGGTTGGGAGAATTTTATTATTAACAGTCGTTTAATGTTGAGAATTGTTATTTTTGTGAGCGATGAAATTATTGGGGTTAGTGAGAGGTATGTTAGATGCAGGGCAAAGATTATAGATATTGGCAAAGAATATTGTAAGATTGGTGCGTTTGATTGTTCCGGAATTATTTGGAAATGTGTTTGATGAGAATCTCCGGGAAAAATATGGAAGGTTTTTTGATTTTCAAAACGTCTGTCTGAAAATGATCGAGATGGGAATTTATCGGGCCAACGGAAGTTTCTACAAACCGAAGGCTCGACCAGGAGGGGTCAATGAATTCCTTAAGGCGATGATGAATACCTACGGAAATCGTACGATTGCGAGAAACACAAAACCATAGCTCCGTTCGATTGTTGAAGAGAAAGAGTAAAAGGGCTGATGTTCAGGAATTCCCTAAGCGCCTGAGCGATAACCAAAATTCCTACTTTCCGTAGGAAAGCCAGCCTACCTAAAAACCGAAGAAACTACAGAATTAGTCTCATTTTTATCATCGAGCAACCCTCAAAAGTCTGTCAGAATTTCATCAAGACAATAAAAGCACCTGCAGCTTTTCCAAAAGCCCCATAAAAACGAATTCTCCAAGCGGACGTCCCTTCCTCTCTCCCCGTGAATCGAAACGCTAAAGTTTTACCACCGTACACGCCAGAGATTTCCGTGGTAGCGGGAGGTGTATCGTTCCTCCGACGACGAAACTACGTTTTCAAGTTATTAATACAACTTTTACAGTCCAGCTCCTCGGGAGCTTTTGTCCGTCTCTCTCTCTCTCTTTGTTTCTCCCTCCCCTTCTCTCTCTCTCTCTATCTCTCTCTTTCTTTTTCTCTCTCTTTCTTTCTCTTTCTTTCTCTTTCTTTCTCTCTCTCTCTTTCTTTCTCTCTGTGTCTCTCTCTCTTTCTCTCTCTTTCTCTTTCTCTCTCTTTCTCCCTCCCTTCTCTCTCTCTCTCTTTTTCTTTCTCTCTCTCTCTCTTTCTTTCTCTTTCTTTCTTTCTTTCTCTCTCTCTCTTTCTCTTTCTTTCTTTCTGTGTCTCTCTCTCTCTCTTTCTTTCTCTCTCTTGCTCCCTTCCTCCCTCCCTCTCTCCCGAGATTATTTGCGAAAGGGATAAAGAGAAACGGCGGAGGGTGTGGGTCACGCCGCGAGATGACGTCGTGTAAAATCCACGATTCGTCGTGCATTCGCCGACCAGGTGCAGGAAGTTTGCCAAGTGGCTGCCGGGTCGGACAAATTCGTTGGCGGGAAGAATTTCCACGGCCGGAGGGGGATGCATACCCACCGAAGCAACGATTTTCCTCTCGAAATCCCACAAAATTTCGCGAATTTCGCGAACGGCGGGGGAGAAAACGGCCGAGAAGAATACGACGAAAATGAGGAACAAGAAGAAGAAAAAGAAAAAGAAAAAGAACGAATCACCAAACGAGCAAGCAAGAGAGAGAGAGAGAGAGAGAGAAAGAGCACGAGAGAGTGACGAAGAGAATCGTAACTGTGGGTGGAGAGCAGAAGTATCAGAAACCCACAACCGAGCGTTCGAGTTATTAAAATAGCTTCCATAGTCTGGCGGTGGTTTTCTCCTTGGGTAGTCTCGAAGTTATGTTCGTTCCGGCAAGATCGCCGTCGCTCAACGACGATTATTCGACCGTCATCGATGCCCGACTACGTCGCTCGGCCATCGGCAATACCTCATCGTCCTCCAATCCGACGTTCCCATGATTACCATCGCGATTCGATTCGTGATAACCCCGATTGTGCCAACCCTCGAGACGAGAAACGGCCGCTGCCGCTGCTTGACTGGCTTTTTCTCGACGCGATCGTCACTCGCTCTCTGGTGCGCGGATGTAGGTAACGAGGACTTGGCTCTCGACGTGCGTCACCGGATGATCTTTCGAGGACGCTCCTCGAAGTCGGAGTCATTGAAAAAGTTGCGTCAATAACGTTGCAACGATCGAAACATTCGGTTTCTTCGATCTTCGTGACTTCGACGTTGTTCGTTGAGGAGTTGAGGAGTTGAGGAGTTGAGGAGTTGAGGAGTTGAGGAGTTGAGGAGTTGAGGAGTTGAGGAGTTGAGGAGTTGAGGAGTTGAGGAGTTGAGGAGTTGAGAAACTAACCGGAGAAGGATTTTAAAAAAAAACGTTTGCGAAGATGCTGAAGAGTGCGGCGAAAATTGCGGCAAACGCGGCGGAATTGTCGCCAACGGCGAGCACGGCTTCGACCGGAAGTCCGAGTCCGGGAAGTCCGAACGACGGAACGCAAACGGCTGCAAAACCGAGGAAGAAACTTTCTTTTAAGGAACCGGAGATATTTAATTATTTGAGGATTAAAAAATCGTCTTTTCGTTCGAAAAAAACGCCGAATAGTCCGTTGCCGAAAAATGCCGGATCGCTCGTTGAGAATCCTTTCGAGGAGGAGACCGGAGATTTCGATGAGCTCGAGGTAAAATCGAGCCGAAAAATTGGCGGTTTTTTAGAATTTTATGAATCGACAACGACTCGTTTCATTAAAATTCTATCGTTCAAAAATGAAAATAAAAATGGAAAATAGAGTTACAAAAGGGTTATAGAGTTAGTGTTACGTTTGTTTTGTGGTAGTTGATCGATTGAACTCGTTTTATTAAAATTTTATCCTTCAAAAATGAAAATGAGAATGAAACAAAAGAATTACAAAAGGGTTATAGAGTTGAAGTTGTGTTTGTTTCTCGGTACTTGATCGATTGTTTTCTTGCAGAGCCAAGCAATGAGAGTCGTGAGAACCGTCGGACAAGCTTTCGAGGTGTGTCACAAGCTGAGCTTGAACACCGCCCCGGAAGAACGTGATCAAGAATCGGATAAGGAACGTAGCAGAGAACGTGGTGACGATCATCTGCATCGTAGCGACGACTACGATGATCACGATGATCTGGCGAACGAGCGGCAACAGCATCACGGTCAAAATCGATCGGTATCGCCGAACGTTCATAAAGGTTCGGAGTAATTCGTAATTTCCACCCCCACAAAAATAAAACTTATCAAGGGCTGAAAAATCGTCTGAAAATTGTTAATAACAAACGAACTATGCAATATTTAGAAAAAATCCTACGCACTTCCATAGACAATGTATTTTTAAAGATATATTCGAATTTTCAAGCGAATCGGTTGAAAATTGTCTGAGTTATGTTTCCGGCCAACTTGAAAAATGCAGTTTTGAGACAAACGCGTTTGGCGGCGTTGTATTAAAATTTGAAAAACCGAGTACTTAGAGATTTTTCCCGGCCATAATGTTTTGGGATATCATTTTTGAGGTCCTGAAGAATCATTTGAAGAAATAAAATCGTTTTTTCGAAAATTATAGAGTGGCCTAACCCGTTAACCTAACTAATTTGCAAATTTGTTCTCCCCAAAATCAGTCGCAGGATAACCTAAATTATATATTAAATAATAATTAATCGTCTCTCTCTTTTTTCCCCCGTAGACATATCGCTCTTGGGAGACATCGACGATCCAGTTCACGAGCAACCGCCTGCAGCAGCTCCTTGCATTCTGCGAACTCACGGCTCTTCCGCGTCGCCGATAAGGCAATCGCCATCGGTAAGATTTTTGTTACCGAAAAAAACCGATAATCCGCAAACTCGCAATTTCACGAGCAATCTTATCTAACGGGATCGAACGAAACCTCCGTTCGTTCATTTTTTTTTTTTTTTTTTTTTTTTTCTAGGGAACCGCGGCCTCGGACTGCGCCGATTTATTGCTCCTCGGTGGCGGCAACGAGCTCACGGCTCTCAAACACGAGATCCAATTGTTGCGAGAACGGCTGGATCAGCAAGGCCAGCAGACCCGAGCGGCCGTTGCGCACGCGAGGCTCCTTCAGGATCAGCTAGCTGCGGAAAATGCGGCGCGTGTCGAGGCTCAAGTGAATAAAATTTTTGTTATTTATTATTATTATTATTGTTATCATTATCATTATATATATAATTATATTATTATTATTATTATTATTATTATTATTATTATTATTATTATTATTATTGTTATTATTATTATTATTATTATTATTATTATTATTATTATTATTATTATTATTATTATTATTATTATTATTATTATTATTATTATTATTATTATTATTATTATTATTATTATTATTATTATCATTATTATTATTATTATTATTATTATTATTATTATTATTATTATTATTATTATTATTATTATTATTATTATTATTATTATTATTATTATTATTGTTATTATTATTATTATTATCACTATTATTATTATTATTATTATTATTATTATTATTATTATTATTATTATTATTATTATATTATTATTATTATTATTATTATTATTATATTATTTTCATTATTATTATTATTATTATATTATTTTCATTATTATTATTATTATTAATATTAATATTATCATTTATTATTATTATTATTATTATTATTATTATTATTATTATTATTATTATTATTATTATTATTATTATTATTATTATTATTATATTATTATTATTAATATTATCATTTATTATTATTATTATAAATATTACTATTATTATTATTCTTTTTTTTCAGACGAGGACACACCAGTTGCTTGTACAAAACAAGGAACTGCTGGAGCACATAGGTGCTCTGGTGGGTCATCTGCGGGAGCAAGAACGCGCCACGGTTGGCCACGCCGGCGTACAGTCGCAATTGACCGGAGCGAGCGCGAGCTCGATGGCTCCGCAAACCCCGACGATTCCCGATCTGTCCACTCTCGGCCAGGTAACGCTCTACCGAATGACCCAGTGAAATTACGCCCATGACGCTAGCCGGATTACCAACCGGCCCAACGTTTGACAATGCATTTTTTCGATTTAATTTTTTTTGTACCTTTTTATACCGTTAACAATTAATTCGTAGACGTAATTTTACCAGCATCACGTTTGTTTGTTCCGTTTTCATTTTTTTTTTTTTTTAAATAATAAAAATAATAATAAATCAACAAAGTCCGAGCCACCTGTGATCCAAGGACGCGCAGGTGGCTGCGCTTTGTTTCCAATAAATGTTGTTTTTCATTTATTTTTAATCCATTTTAATCTCAAGTTAATACTCGAGGTTTTACGTTAATTGCTTTGCCGTATGCGTTCGCGCGCGTGTGCGCGCGCGTGTGTGTGGGAGTGCGTGACGTTTCGTTCGATGACTAAAATACTGTAACGATTGTACAATAATTTTGTTGGAAAATAAGCTGTTCAGTACAACAGTGCGTTGCGGTGTTGCCCGACAGGTCTTCGCTCGGGATTTCGGATTTTACGCTACGAACAGATGCTAGGTAATGACGTTCTTTCTTAAAGATGCCGTCTCGTGATGTTCGCTATTACCTTTTCTCCGTCAACAATTGCCAGTCGTTTTATTTTTAATTTATAATAAAAGAAAATAAAATTGATTTTTCAATCAAATTTTGACGCAATAATAATTGTAAAAATTTCGGATAGCAAATGATACTGCCAATCAATTTCAATTTTTGCCTAACTTTCCGATCAATCAAGCAACAAATTGGCCGACATTATAATTTTTTATCTCTCAATTAATTTATTTTACTTTTTATTTATTGTAATTTCGCAATTTTTTAATAAAATTAGAATAAAAATAAGATTAAAATTAAATTCAGCTTGATTTCGATCACGATCGACCGTCGTTTTTTTTTTTTTTTTTTTCGATCGTTCGTGGATTGTAAAATCGACGAATATTGCGTTTAAACGCGAAGTTTTCGCTTGTCACGCGTGAACAGTCTCAGCGGACTCCTGGACAGAGCTCGCCCTGGGAACTGGATCCGCCTTCCTTCACCTACTGCTCGTACCCGCCCGAAGCCCTTTATCCCGGCATGGAAATTCACGGACCGAGTGGCTCGACGGATCAGTTGCACTTTCAGAATCAATTGCTCGAGAGGCTTCACAACATAAGCCCGTATCAGCCACAAAGATCGCCGTACGCCACGCCCTCGCCGTACGCGATGCCAGTTGCGCCCAGTTTTCTGCTGTCACCGAGCAGCAACAAACCGTCCGTGAGTTCATTCAACGATCGAAAACGAATAATTCAAAAAAAAAAAAAATACAGATTAAATTATTCTAGTTTTTATATATTTATTATTATATTATATTATTTTATATATTTGCGAAGTACAAAACTATTTGGTGCTTGATAAATCTTCGAGTACGTTACAATACTTGGTATTTATTTGATAATTTAGATACCGTTGTACTTAAGGCGTGTAAAATAATGATTTTGATAATTATTGTATGATTTAATAATTATATTAATATCAATGATGATTTGATAATACAGATTAAATTATATTAGTTTTTATATATTTATAAAGTGCAGATTTAATGATTGACCAGGCATCGAGTACGAAGTCCAAAATTATTTGGTACTTGATAAATCTTCGAGTACGTTACAATACTTGGTATTTATTTGATAATTTAGATGCTCTTCTACTCAAGGCCTGCCCAATAATGATTTTAACAATTCTTATATGATTTATTAATTATATCAATATTAATAATTATTTGATAATGATTGTTGAAACATTAATCAACAATATATTCAACTTTTTTCGTAGCATTTCCTTCTGCACAGTACCTCTTTTCATCCCAAATCCAACGATACGTATCGCATCATTGCCAAAGATCCATCCCCCACAGTCTCTCGACCCACTAAATATTTCCACAATTTTTTCGACCAATTTCTCTCTACTCGATTCACAGAATCTTAACTTGCAATCGTCGTCCGGAGCGATGTCTCTCCGAGTCTCTCAGGGAAACAGTTACGCATCTTCGCCAGTGATGTCACACAGAATAACGAGTTACGGGGGTGGAACGAGCGTTGCCGAGAGTCCGGAATCCGTCGTGGATCAAGCGGCGTTTATCAAACCCTTGCCGTGCACCAGCAATCAAAGAAATTCCGTCCACACGATGGGAAAAATGATCCAAGAGACTTCGGGAAAATCGCAAGAGCAACAGCAACAGCAACAGCAAAGACGAATAACGTTGGATCCACCGCCTCAGGGAAAACGTTTGGATACCGTGGGAAAACAAAATTCGACCCTTGGAACGTCGACGAATCCGTTGAAAAATTCGGAACGCAACGAAACGATGGAAAATCGTTCGGAAAATCTCGCAACGATTTTACGAACACCCGGACCGACACCTTCGAGAACGACGAGTGCACGTTTGCCATCTCGCAGTGACCTAATGTGCCAAGTTCAAAGAACAACCTGGGCGCGACATACCACTAAATAGTACTTGATTTGAATCGTTGCGAATTATCGACAAACTACACGAAAACTCGATAAAGCGATAACGAGGAAAAAAAAAAAAAACAAATTGGACGAACGAAATTATTTCGCGAAAATTTATGGTTTTTTTTCTTTTTCTTATTTTTTTTTCTCAGTCGTGCGAGGTCGAATGAGTGACGGCATTGTTGTTGTGCAATGGGGAAGTTTTGATGGAGAGATTTTGAGCGGAGACGATGTACGACTTCGTTTGTTCAATAAAGATGAGGTTTTATTTGTGTAAAATGCAGTTATTTTTATTGGATGTTTGGGTTGGTTTTTTTTTTTTTAATTGGAGGGAAAAATAGTTGTGGGTTTGAAAGATTGTAGCTCGGGTGGGTGTAAAGGTATAGATTTTTTGTACGAATTATTGTGAAGCTTATTTAATTGTGAGACGAATGAACTGTACTTGAGTAAATTTGGACTCTTGTGTGTGGAATTATCATGTGAGGGAGTGAAAAAAATAATTCCGATTTCCATAACAAGAGAATTTCTTACACCAAGTTTGACCCATGGCCGAATTTATTTAAGTAGAGTTCTTTCGACGCAGAATTGAGTAAACTTTACAATGATTTGTATAGAAAGTCTGTAGCTTCATTTTTGGGGAAGCTGGCACGTTTCAAAGTCGCGACTAATTTTTTGTTGGACGCTCGGTAAGTGACCTGATGCCTTGTGGCGTTAGTGTAATTCTCATCGATATTATAATATTTGCACCTGAGCGGGTTATCGCCATATTAGGCAGACGCAACTGCGAGGAGGCGCATGAGACCTCTGCAATCGTTAGAATCCAGAAGCGGTGGCTCTGATTCAAGCTGCCGACAATTTTGGGACTTAAGATGGTAACAATAAAAATACTCATTTCTATGAGATCTGTGCTATTGCAACAATGTTTATTATTTATTTACTTAAGCAATCTTCCTAGAAAGACATTCGCGAGAATTCAACAAACAATTCCGGAGAATTCTTATGCTCATTCGAGAAATAAAACAATTAAAAATTTAATTTCTTCCGCAATGCTTCGAAAATCGAATGAGTGATCAATCGAATTTTGGTTTTTGTATCAATCCTTTCTCTTCTACGTTGCACGTGAATTATAAAAATAAACAACAACAAATTTAATAACACATTTAATTAATCAAATTAATATCCATATGTACATAATATGAACGATAATAATTGTAAATAATTGTTTACTCATCGCAAAAAAAAACCATTCTTAACGTAAAAAATTGGAAAATACATGCACGAGGAATGGCTTCGTGTGTCATTGCAGTATCCCGTCGAGTCTAATTTACCTAATCGCGCGAATCCATTATTCGGCCGAGTATCGCCGCGTTTTTTTCAATTCTCCCGAACACCCCGAAGACAACAAAGAAGTTACACAAGGGAGGGCGCGCGGTCGAGTCACGAAAGCCGCAAAAACTGGGCCACTACAATTTTTTTCCTTCTTTCTTTCTTGTTTTTTTTTTTTTTATCAATCGATAACAGCTCTCGAAGGTACGAGTGTAGAGTCATCGGTAATTCGACGAACGAATGGGTAAACGCGGCAAGGGTGTGACTTGGCCGTTGAGTAGACGCCGGGGGTTGCAGTGGCTTCGAGTTTTACCAAACGGCACGCCCGCACAATGTTATTCCACCGTGTGAGGAAAAAACGTTGCAGCGAATTAACACCCACGTGCTGTAGTTTTTCCCAAAGGTGTGTTTTTCCGTCCAAGGACACGCGGATACCGCGAATACGCGGTGAAGTGTAGTTCGGTATTTATTCGTCATCCGTCGGCGAAAACGGTGACGTTCCGACAGCGAGTCGAGGACGTTCTGCAACGACGACAAAACGGGTGAGTTGAAACGTTATTACGCGGCTATAGAAAAATGAAGAAATAAATAGATCAATGCCAGATCAATATTCGATGAATCAAACTAATAGTAATTAATGATAATAAAAACCTAAATCTTAATACCTCACTATTATTATTATTATTATTATTATTATTATTATTATTATTAATATTATTATTATTATTATTATTATTATTATTATTATTATTATTATTATTATTATTATTATTATTATTATTATTATTATTATTATTATTATTATTATTATTATTATTATTATTATTATTTTAAAAATATTATAAATAGAAGTTCGAACCTGTAATTTTCAAATTGATCTGATCCAAATATAATAATATAATAATATAATAATCATTCAATCATTGTAGATGATTAAGTATTAATATCTAGAAATAATAATAATAATAACAATAATAATAATAATAGTTATTATTATTAAATTATTATTATTGAATATTCTTAATCAATAAATTACAATGATCGATTGATTGATAATTGGTTGATCAATATTGAGATTTACATCAATTAAAAAATTCAAAATCCGAAATTCTATAGACAATATTAAAAAATACTGGTTCACTCATCTAATCGCGAAAATCAAAGAAGAGCCATAACAATGGACGGAAGAAGAAGAAGTACTGAAAAATCGCCAGAAGATGACTCCAAACTAGAAGCATCTAAAATTCTCCAACCTCAAGAGAATCCGACTACAGAACCTTCTCTCAGCGACGAAATCGCCAAACCGGAAGTTCTTCATGCGCTACCCATAGCCAGGACTCCACCTCGTCACACGAGAACTCTATCGGCTCATTCCCTTCGCAAGGTAGGCTGTCAATAGGTCTAAAAAAACCGGCAAGCAAGCGAGCAAGCATATAAAACAACCTTCCGTCGTACTCGATCTTGATTCAATAACCCAATGCCCAACCCGCGAATCTCCCGCAACAATGTAAATCTCCCATCCACCCGGATTACTCACCTCTAATTAATACCTATCACGACGAAACAACCCCTCCCTCTCCCCCCAGGAGTCCTCATTACATCTCCGCGTCGCGATTTTATCACGATCGGAATTTCCACACGCAAACCTCGTTCCATCACCCGAGCACCCGTTGGCTCTTTTTGTAATTACGATTTTTTTCCTTCACGATGAATATAAATTCTCGCGTGTCCGATGCGATCGGATTTCACCCTGACTGACGGGATGAAGTGGTAACAGGTACGTTTTTTTTTTTTTTATCCCACGTGTTTCCCGAACCCCTCGTTGGTGGATCACAAGCCTGAGTTGTTGTCTTCGTTAACGACGATGTTGTCCATTCGTTCGCTCTTGGCCGATCACGTTGTTGAGGTGATTTTCGCGCCCCGGTCGTTCAGAATTTTCAGGTAATAACGTGTAAACACGCATACGGTATTTTCGTAACACAAGGGTGGGAGGATGCAGGGCCAGGAGGGGTCGAAGAGGGGCAGTGGGTTACGAAGAGTGATTAGCCGAGAGTAGATGAGGTGTGGCGGGTGTCTTTTCTTCTTTCTCTTCTGTCCAACCCCCTTCTCCAGGGGTCTGGCACGCGTTCGCCAGGTTTCAGAATTACTCGCAGAGAAATAACGAACCTCGTGGTGGCCAAGGGTGCGGCGAATAATTCGCTCTCGAACGGACCGAGTCCTCACAACCCCGCAATATCCCGGTAGCCTTCGCCACGGCACCTCCAATCTCACGATTTCTTTCGAAAGAAATTCGTTTCCTTCATTTTTGTTCTTCCGTTTTGGTGTTTTTTTTCTTCTTCGTTTATTCGTCAATTCGGTTTTGCGATGATCGAACGCGTGTGTGGACGAAACGCAGGTGGATTCGTTCGGTGACCGGCCTACGGTGACATTCGTTATCGAGAAGAAGAATCGGTGGGACGGTGCTCGAGATAAGGAAGAGATTGGGTTGCGTTCGCCATCCGGAGCCGGTAGGAACGATATGCCGCTGTCACCGACCGCCGTCAGTGGTGAGTTTTTCGCTGTTGTTTGACGTTGGATCGACACTCAATGTGCTGATAATTTTCCGTCCATTCAGAACGTGGTTCCGAGACGGGAGACCGGGACGAGGGTGACGACGATTATTCGGCGTCGGTTTGTGCGATAATTCAACGGAGAAATTCCTCGAGAAGGAGCAAAAGAAGAAAACACCGGACGTCGTCGTTTCACGGTGACGATGGCTCCGAACACGCGGAATTGTCGCGAAGACAATCGTCGGTGTTCACCATCAGCTCCGGCGAGTGCGTAGCAACGTTTCCAACTTTGCTTCTTCTTTGAAGGGGTTATATCTGGTTGTTTGCGCAGAAATTGTGGAATTTTCATGATTTTTTGAGCCACATTAACATAATTTCATCAGAATCCACCGTATAGTTTTTATTACAACATATATCGAGAAAACCCCTTAATTTCTTCGCAAACATCTAGATATAACCCCTTAATCTTCCATAAACATTTAGCAAGTCGAACTATTCAAGAAATGCGTGAATTTATTCAGCACAGCGATTTCCATGGACGGAGACATGGCGATGGACGAATTTCCGGAAGTTGGAATGCAGGAACAACAAATATTCGAGAATCTGAAGTTGCACAAAGAAGTTTTGAGCTCGGTGAAGTTTCAACCGTGGCCTTTGCGTCGCAAAGTCAAATTGGTGCAACAAGCCAAGGCTTACGTGAGGAATCACGAGGGTGCTCTTCAGGAAAGACTCGCAATGAGCCGAAGTACACGAGACGCTGTGGCCACGGCATCGCTTTTCGTCAACAAAGTGCGAGCTTTTTCTTCGCCTTAAGGGGTCATGGATGTTTCTCTGTCTTAAAAACGAAGGCAAAAGGTGTGAAGGATCGCGTGAGAACTATAGGGCTGATCGTTTTGCATTTTTTCTTGTTAAAGAAAATTCTTGTAAAAGAAAAAAATGTTTCACAAGAATGAAAACAATCTTAATAAATATGTCGGCTGCATGCAATGGCATTAAATAGATTCTTTCGCGCAGTTTTCTTGCAATCCTTCACATTTTCTATACCGATTTTAACGGGAAACAAAAACACATGACTTTCTAATTCGTTTCTCCCTTTCGTGTTTTATATTCGTCGCTCGAAAACACGAATAAAAGAGTCTCAATAATTTTATTCTCCAGAAACTGAAGTACCTGAAGCGTGAACTGGTGAACCTGCAGACATTGATCGTGCCTTGGGAGCTTCGAATCAAAGAAATAGAATCGCACTTCGGCTCGGCCGTTGCTTCTTACTTCATCTTCTTGCGATGGCTTTTTTGGATAAATCTCGTGCTTTCGTTGATTCTGACGGCTTTCGTCGCAATTCCGGAAGTGTTGATGGGCAACGTCGAGCAAGCTGGCGAGAGAAAAGTCATGCTACCGGAAGAAGCCGTCAGATCCAAGCATCTCATGACTCTCTGGGAATTCGAGGGTGTTTTGAAGTATTCTCCGTTTTTCTACGGATGGTACAACAATTTCGATCAACCCGGTGGGGTTTACCGACTTCCGTTGGCGTATTTCGTCGCCAATTTGTTCGTCTACGCCTACAGCTTCGTCGCGATTCTTCGCAAGTAATGAGCAACCCCTCGATCGAGCATCCCGCGATTTTATATATTTATACGTAAAACATACGAGCGATTTGTTTTCTCTTTAAATTTGTTTGTTACAAAATTTATTTCTCAGGATGGCGAAAAATTCGCGAATGAGCAAACTCTCGGAAAAGGAAGACGAGTGCGCTTTTTCGTGGAAGCTTTTTACCGGATGGGACTTCATGATTGGAAATCCCGAAACGGCGCACAATCGAACGGCCAGCATCGTTCTTGGATTTAAAGAGGCGCTTCTCGAAGAAGCTGAGAAAGAAAAAAAATTGGGACGGTCCGTAAATCACAAACAAAATATGTTTAAAAATGATTGATCATGATTTTTATTTTTATTACAGCTGGAAAATCATAACCGCTCGCGTATTCGTGAATATCGCGGTAATTTCGTTGCTGGTGGTTTCCGCTTATGCGGTAATCGAAGTCGTGGCGAGGAGCACTCAGCCCGAATCCAACAGCGGATGGTGGCGACAAAATGAGATAACGATCGTCATGTCTCTCATTTCGTACATATTTCCGTTATTTTTCGAGATTCTCGGCATCTTCGAAAATTATCATCCGAGGAAGCAACTACGTTTTCAACTCGGTAGGTTAGTATCGAAGTATTGAATAAAAATGGAACGAGTAGTTAAAAATCTCTGTTTTCTCTATTCACGTATGACGAAAAACCATAAAAATCGGTACTTTCATCCGCAGAATCATGGTCTTGAATCTTCTCAATCTGTATTCCCTTATATTCGCTCTGTTCGACAAGATCAGCTTGATGGTAAGATTCTTCACCCCCCCCCCCCCCCAACCATAAAACCTCCCAATATCTTCACAATCGTTTATTCCAGGAAGTCGAGCTTCAGAGTTTAAAACCCAAAGACATTGGCGAACACATATCGGTATTATCATCACCAAATTGCGAACGAATCGCGGTTTCTTGCAACGACGAGCCTTCTTACCGATCCGTGGCAGCTCTCGCCTCCCTCAGTCTCGTTCTGATGTCAAACTTGACGTCAAACTCGTCCACCGAAACCTCCAATTTCTTTCCCCCACGTGTCAACGATTCGCCCAATGAAATTTTCTCAGGAATCGACGATTTTCTCGATTTTCCAATCGAAAATAATAATCACGATTCCGTGAATAATACGAAATACGCAAGACCGAATTCGTCGGTGAATTCTCGACCGGGCGTTAATATCACTTGGAACCGATATCACAATTGGGACAGCCAGGTCGACAGCAATTACGATTATTACGATGAAAATCGGTACGTAGATCCCGCCGAAGACAATTCAACGACGATCGTACCGTCCTCGTCACCGGGATTCAATGATTCCACGAGCGATTGGACTGATAGCGCGAAAGTTTATACGGAAAGTTCCGCGATGGATCGTGAAACGTCGACGATCGTTTCGAACGAGGCGAATCGTCTCGTGGGAACGCCGGAACCGAGGATCGTCGGATGTTACGTGAGAATTTGCGACGCTTGCAGATCGAATGAGGACAGAAGAAGCGAACCAGGTGAAATTTTAAAGAATCTTAATTCTAGGTGGATACGGCTTGGGGGTACATTTGGCTTCCGAGCTGGATTCTTTTTATTGTTCTGGGTGAATGTCCTTAATTTTTTTTTCTGTTGAACCCTTGACCGTCACAAGTGGGTGGAATCCACCCTCGATTTACTGATGGCCGCGTGTTGTCGTTTCCGTTTTCATCTCTTTGAAAATTTTTTTAAACATGTCGCCATTTTATTTCTCATGAATGAACTTTTCGTATATTATCTAGGATGTTCAAAGCATGTTCTGTAATTTTTTTAACCCCTTCGGACGGATAGTGTGCTCACGATAAATGAATTCAACTGTAAAATACGTCATTCTCTTCGTCATTGAAAAACGAAAACGATGGTGCATATAAAAATCTTCTTTATGGCCAATGCAGAAGATTAAGCACAGGAGAATCAAACGGGAGACATTTTGGCCTCCCGGAAACCCATTAAAAGCAAATAAAAAAACCAATACAAGACGATCCGTCTAAGATTAAACATAAAATAAAGAATAATAATTCGATTCGAATTTTTCACAGTCCCTCTGGCGGCCATGAAGAGATTGAACATGACGACTCGAAGAAAATTGCGAAAACTATGTTGGGAAACGATGTTCGGTCAGGAGCTTGCAAAGCTCACGGTCATGGATCTGGTAAAATTTCATTCTACCAGATAGTAATACCATCGTAAAATATTTTTTTTCCCCTCGTTAAATCTCGCGATAAACATTCGTTTTTATCGTAGATCGAATCAATCTCGACGCTTCTCCTCAGGTTCTCACGGTCATCGCCACGTTGTGCGTGGATTTTTTCCGAGCTTTGTTCATTCGCCACATGAACGATTGCTGGTGCTGGGATTTGGAAAAACAATTTCCTCAGTACGGTGATTTCAAAATAGCCGAAAATATTTTGCATCTCGTTAACAATCAAGGATTGGTGTGGATGGGAATGTTCTTCAGTCCCGGACTCGCTCCCCTGAATCTTCTCAAGCTCGGAATAGTCATGTATCTGAGATCGTGGGCGGTTCTTTCTTGCAACGTTCCGCACGCAATTGTTTTTCGCGCTTCAAGGTATTTTCCAAATTTTTTTTTTTCACACGACTTACGACATTTTCGAGCATGAAAAACGACTGAAAAAAGTCTAAAACGACATAATAAAACAGTACAAATATCACACACAAAAATTTGATCCCGTTCTACGATATTTCACCGGTGTTACATTTTTTAATGCCATATAGTGTCTGCGTGATATTTTTTCCATGTGATATTTTGATGTGTGATTTAATGTCGATGTTTTTTTGTCGTGTTATGAAACGTGACGTCACCCGAAAAACAACGTCTTCACGTCTAAGAATATTTCTCTTCCGTGATATTTTTTTTCCTCAATGTTCAAAGAAGTTTCATTGATGTTATTTTCATTTCTCTTTCAGGTCGAACAATTTTTACCTCGCTTTGTTGCTGATGATGTTGTTTCTCTGCGTTCTGCCGGTCGGTTACGCCATCGTCCGGGTGGAACCTTCGTGGCACTGCGGACCGTTTTCCGGATATAAAAAGATTTATTACATGGCTACGCAGAGCCTGAAAGACGCATTGCCCGGAAAAACGTTGCACAAGTGAGAATTGTGGTTTATATTGAAACTACCAAACTTTTTGGCGATCAAACACGGTGGTATTACACAATTTTTTGCAGGTGTATGGATTACATCGCGTCACCCGGTATTATCATACCTCTGATTGTCCTCATGGCTTTGATAATTTACTACATGGTTTCACTCGCGAATTCTCTCAGAGAAGCCAACAACGATTTAAAGGTACAAAGAAGAGAAAAATAAGTTAAAAAATTATTGCTGCGTTTTTTTTGGTTTTTTTTTCGCTAAATTAACGTTTCGAACCTCCGTCCAGATCCAATTGCGTCAGGAGAGAACGGAAGAACGACGTAAGATGTTCAAAATCGCGGCGAAGAGAGGTCAGACGCAGGACACGCCGTTTACGAGGTGGAAGAAGCTTTTGCCGGGCGGAAGGTCGACGGATATTCCAGTGTCGAGAGGTACGATTATGTGTGGGAACTGACGTTCTTAATTAATCGATTAAAAACCTTCTAAATGTCATCGATCGCTGATGAGGTCGATGATTTTTAGTATCTTTTGGTTTTAGTATCCTACAACCTGACTGTTTTTTTTTTTCCAGGTTTTTAGATTATTTCTCTCCCACCTTTTTTTTTTATCAAAACGGCTATTTCCGCCATTGTTAATTGGATGAAATTTTTTTCCTAGATACTTTATCGAAATTGAGTAATTTTTTATCGAGGGGGGAATTTTATTAAGGGGGTGAGGGGTCTACAAAACAAATAATCTGAAGAAATTAATAAGGTCGTAGGTGAAGACAATTTTAAATAATTAAAAAACATCGTCTACATCGTCGGATAGAATGATTTCAATTAGGTTATTTCAGACGTTCTACCTCACATTTATCCCGTACAAAAAGAAAGAAAACATCATATAAATATAATAAAAAAATTTAGTTTGCTGGAAATTTTTTTTCGTTTCCGCAGGATTCGATGCCGACGAGGCGACCGACGCTGAGCAGAATTCTTCGCTGCCTCCCGATCCGGGTCTTGGCACCCGCGATGGCGAAGAACGCGGCCACAGTTCCAAAACGAAAAAACGAAAGACTCAACAAAACGGAAACAAAGAGTACGATTATTTCCCACCGACAATGTAAAAAAAAAGAAGATAATATTCCAATCATCCTTAAAAATGATCCTTTCCATTATTAATTTTCAAAAAAAAATTAATTCCCTATTTTCATCATCCCGGAAAATTACAAAAATATCATTCTTCTATTTACGTTTCGCTATTCATGGATAAAAATCAATAGAAAAAAATATTTCTCGTTTTTTCGCAGGGAAAGAGGAACGTCGATACCGAAGATTCGCATAGACAGTACAGAAGCGACGAACGAGTTGATTCGCGACTTCAGCCTGGACGAAGCCACGTACAAATCCGATTCTACCATGTAAAACAATAATTCAAAAAAAAAGAAGAGGAAATAATTTTAAAAACACCCTCGAATCGTGTATTCGTGTGTGAAAAATAGAAGAATTTTACTTTGGAAGAATAAAACCGTCACTGCCTCTTCCCACACACACACGAGCGCGTGGAAATTTCAGTCGGTCGATAAAAATGCGATGAACAAAGTCTTAATCATGAGGTAGAATTTGGCGTTACGTCGACTGAATCTCTTCGATGTTGAGATGAGCGATGAAACGTAGTCGCATCTGCAACGCCGGTCTGAGTCTTCGTATAATACATTCCACGTCGGTCTTCATCATGTCACCCACGAACATGTATTTAATGTGATACCTATTCGTTCGTCTCGTTAAGGAAAAAAAACGAGAAAAAAAAAATATAATAAAACGAAGAAAAGAAATATAATAAAACGAAGAAAAAAATATAATAAAACGAAGAAAAAAATATAATAAAACGAAGAAAATAAAATATAATAAAACGAATAAAAAAAATATAATAAAACGAAGAAAAAAAATGTGGAACGTCAGAGAAATTTTTTCAATGATGAATAAAAAAGGATACAACAAGTCGCAGACTGGATCCATGTACTTGAGTTGGGTTTGGGCTCGATCGACCTGCTCGAGCATTTCGTACAGACTGACCGATAGCTCGACTATGCATCGAGGCCTCTCGACGTTGAATCGCGCAAGAGTCGGTCCTATCAGGTGACAAGCGAAAATCAATTGTTCCTCGCTCGTCACCACGGGCTGCAGTTTTTCCTTGATGAATCTGCGGAAAAATTCGTTCGTTATTGGACAACTTGCAAAATTAATTCTACGAATATATTGTGCTGTGGATTGAACGATATTATTATGTTTCAGTTTTGTCTATCATGTATCTATTTATCTATCTATCTACCTTTTTTTTCTCCGTCTTTTTTCTCTCTGTTTTTTTGCTACCTATCTATCAATCTATCCTTTAATTATTTTTTTTCATCTGTCTATCTATCTTTTTTTTTATCTGTCTATTTATCTTTTTTTTCTCTGTCTTTTTTCTCTCTTTTTTTTTCTATCTGTCTATCTATTCATCCATCTATCTTTTTTTTCTATCTGTCCATCTATCTATCTATCTATCGAATTTTGATCGTTCATTATCGGAATAATAGCGAATAAATTTGGTATTTCAACGAAACACGTTCGATGAGAATGAATAATACTCACTGAGGCATCGTCGTGATCTGTCCTACACCAGCGTGATGCCATATCGAGTGTGCAAGAGCCAGCATGTAACTGTACTTGTTCTCGAGCAGGCAATTGTGCGTCGTGTCGAAGTTGAACATCTGAAAAGGCGTGAGATTGTTGTATTGCCAATTCGCGAGGCCCGGACTGCTCGCGGTTTCCACCAGGCGATCGTAAAGAGCGAGCCAGTAGCACTCCGGCAGCGCTGCCATCAACAATCCCACGCAATTTATCCACAAATGTACGTCTTTCGTCGGTATCACGGTGTATCTGGAATTTAAATAAAAATGCGAGCGTTAATTACAAAAAACTCGGAGTAATTCATCTCCTACCTTTTCGCTTACCCTTTCGCGACGACGTCGAGCAGAGCGTTGGCGACGAATTCCGGAGCCACTGGAACAGCCATGAGTTCCACGCAAGTGACGTACAGAGCGTGAGTCGCTGGATTCGGAAATTCGTTGAATCGCCAATCGACACCCGGAAAATGTGGCGTTCCGGTCATCGCTAAAATTAAAAAAAATAATAGATGAACGTTTCAAACAATTTCTCCTATTTTTTCTAGAATTTTCGGTTAAAAACTTGCATGAATCGCGTTTTTTTTTTCAAATTTCATGAAATTGTCATCTAGAGAAAATTATTTGTATATGAATTTTTGGCCGACGAATGAAGATCAATCGCGTTAAGAAGATTTTTAGTAAACAATATTAACTTCTTCTTCGTAGAAAAATCTGAATTTGATTATTCCTACGAATCGTAGTTCTTCAAAATTCTTCTAAAAATAAATATAAATCCTCGGGAAAATGATTTATAAACCAATTTAACCTCATAACCCAAATCAAATACGTCAAGCAATTCTCTAAAGAATAATATTATTCCTTCTATCATAAAAAAAAAACAAGATTTTGATTATTTCTGCACGTCATAGGCTTTCAAAAATTCCTCCACCAATAAATATCAGCCTTAAAAAAAATCCCTCACACACGAATTCACCCAAAAAAAAATCAAAACCACTCGCCCCAATTAAATTTCTAATCACCAAAATTCAAATTCATCGCAAAGCAACGAAAATTGGCTCATTCTCGTTCTTTAAAATTAACTCGAAGCTCTTTTAAAATCCTTCCAGCTACAATTATCGTCTCAAAATCGTCACTTACTCTCGACGATTCTGCGAACGAGTCGAATATAATAATCCAATTCGGGCACCCACGACACGTCGTCGGCCGGACGCGTCATATAAAGATGATAAGCGTCGGACAAAGCCCATCCAGGAGCTCGGATTTCCCTCAGCGAGCCGAGAACCGAAGACACGAGTCGACGTTTCAGCGGCGGTTTGTCGCGAAGTTTGCTCTCGTAATAATGCAGTGTATTGTACAAATAAGTCACCGGTCGATCGTGAAATTTGTACAAACATCCGAGATGGTCCAGCAAAATTTCCAAACTCTTTATAACCGGCGGTATCTCGAGATAACGATGAACGACGATGTCGAAAACCGGCAAAAATCTCAGACAAACGTTGCCGAAATAAACCGGAAGACTTTGATACTGACTCGGACCACCGCTCGTTTGTTCCATTATTCCTTCCGGGGCAAAAGTTTCCGGAAATTTACGATGAAAAGCCAAATGTTTCTCGTGCCAATTGGATTGTTTCCAATGTTCCGGCGAATTTTCTTTAACGAACTCTTGAACTCGATTGCGAAGTTCCGAAGCTTTTAGCAGCAGGAGTTGAATTATGAAGAAACAGACTTGGGCCTCGCTGCCTTCCTGAGTTCTCAGAGCCTTGAATTCGAGACAATTAAAAAATAATCACGATGAAACAAACATTTTAAGAGCGAAATCGTGAGGTTTATCCGAGATTTTGACCGTCAATTTACTCACGAGACACAAAATCAATCTGTCTATCGTCACGATGTTGTATTTCCAGATCATCAGATTTATCGTGTCGACGCATTTGTTGACGTGCTGACCGCCGACGCTGTTCGCAAATTCGAACACGAGATAGTCGCAGAATTTTCGCAGATGAGCCGACAACGCTCTTGCTCCGATTCTCTCCAATATTCTGAGAAAAAATTCGCCCACATGGTTAGATCGATTGTCGACAAAATTCGCGGCTCGCGGAATCACGAAAATTATCGATCACGTACTTGTAAGCTATTGGGCTTATTCGATCGGTCTCGAGAATCATTTTCCATAAGAGACAGAGGAAAAGCGGTTGCGTACCGGGAACGGAAAAATGTGCGATTATATCGTTCTCGTTGCTCATCGATGCCCAGTTTCTGTATTCCTCCTCGACGGCTTTCTAATTATTATTATTTTTCGAAAAATAAAATAAATAACATTTAATGAAACAATAATAATAATAATAATAATAATAATAATAATAATAATAATAATAATAATAATAATAATAATAATAATAATAATAATAATAATAATAATGATAATAATAATAATAATAATAATAATAATAATAATAATAATAATAATAATAATAATAATAATAATAATAATAATAATAATAATAATAATAATAATAATAATAATAATAATAATAATAATAATAATAGTAATAATAATAATAATAATAATAATAATGATAATAAAAATAACAATAACAATAATAATAATAATAATAATAATAATAATAATAATAATAATAATAATAATAATAATAATAATAATAATAATAATAATAATAATAATAATAATAATAATAATAATAATAATAATAATAATATTAATAATAATAACAATAATAATAATAATTTGTTTACATTCAAAAAATTAATAAACAGAGAATAATAAACAATCACTAGATTATTCATTGATTAGCTGAAACTACAATATTTTATAAGAAATTATGAATAGAAAAGAATGACGAACCTTTATCTGTTGTTTGCTTTCTCTGGGTACGTTGTTTTGTGAGAAAAATTCGCTGAGAACAGGAGGAAAACACGACAACGTATGTGCGGCCCACGAGTGAGGAGTGTTTTGCATTATCGTGTTGAGAAGTTCCTTGCACCACGTTCCGCTGAGAGAATCGGCGCCCGTGCCTGTGAATCCAATAATGTCGAAAACCAATCAACATAAGCACCTTTTATTTCCCGTTTTTACTTCGTTATTGATCAGCGACGAACAATCGCGTAACACAACTTACTCGTAACGTGCATGGAACGGGCGAGAGTCAGAACCAGAGCTCTGTTGAGTTCCTCGGATTCCGATGACACGAGAGTCTTCGGTTCGGACGAGAATCTCGAGAGTTGCGGTTGAACTTCCGCGGAACCGAGACCCGTAATCATTCTCAGTGCCGTGCTCTCGACGCTGCGATTCAACAATGTTAATTCCAATTTTATCGTTTCAATAACACAAAAATTATTATAATTCTTCAATGACTTTTGTTTCTGTAATTAACTTTCGAAATGAGAAAAAAACCTAAAGTAAATGAGAATTTAATTCTAATTAAATTAATAGAATAATCGTTTCATCTCCAATTTTAATATTCCGATTCAAATAATAAATTTTAATAATTTATTAATGAATGTTTATTGTTGATTTGTGATTATTTGTGAATGTATAATAATAATAATAATTATTTATTGATGAAATAGCCGGAATTGAATTGAAATATAGTTTTCATTAAATCATTGAAATATCATTGAATAATTAATAAAAATTATTAATTCATAAATTATTTTTTATTTGATAAGATTTACCAGAGATGAAGTTGCGTCTGATTGGTCTGCGGCACCGCAGCCAGACTGTGAAGGTGTGACAAAATTTGTACCCTGTAGTGCGGTTGTATATGATGCATTCTGTAGCTGAACATTTCCAGCAGACTGTACAGAGTTCCCCAAGCGTGAGATTTAAATACCGTTGGTAAAAGATGACCTGTAAAAATTTATTTACAATTTTCCAGAATTTTTTTTCCATGACTCCACTAATAAAAAATCAATTATCACAATGAATTCCGCTCACTTATGAATCCTTTGATTCCGAGACTCTCGATTTCGGTGTAAACCAACAGTCTGCTGTAAGTCTCGACCAAAGCGGGTGCCAAAGGCATGTTGCTCTTCGATTGAGCGAGTTTTATGACGTGAGTTACTATGCTATGTATGAGACTCATTTTCGAGTGAACCGTGAGCGAGTCGAGTATGGACATTGACAGAGGAGTTATCGGTCCGGTAGCCAATGCCGCGTTGTTTTGTAAATTCGTCGGCAAAGGCTGTTGCGGTTGATTCTGTCAAATTCAAGAAAGAAAATAATACTTGCGAAACATTTTTACGATAATGCGAAATCGTAAAAAAAATTGTAGAAGGTTTGTATCAACCTTCTGCGTCCCGAGAACCGTGTCTACGAGGGTCGCCATTGGCCTGCTGAAATATTCCTGATACGTGGAGTAAGCGTTGCACAGAAGGGCGATTCTGTAGTCCGATCCCATGCACAAAGAGGTATTTGGCATGACTAGATGTTGGAGAAATCTGAAAAAATTGAATAAATAAAATAAATAAAATAAATAAAATAAATAAAATAAATAAAATAAATAAAATAAATAAAATAAATAAAATAAATAAAATAAATAAAATAAATAAAATAAATAAAATAAATAAAATAAATAAAATAAATAAAATAAATAAAATAAATAAAATAAATAAAATAAATAAAATAAATAAAATAAATAAAATAAATAAAATAAATAAAATAAATAAAATAAATAAAATAAATAAAATAAATAAAATAAATAAAATAAATAAAATAAATAAAATAAATAAAATAAATAAAATAAATAAAATAAATAAAATAAATAAAATAAATAAAATAAATAAAATAAATAAAATAAATAAAATAAATAAAATAAATAAAATAAATAAAATAAATAAAATAAATAAAATAAATAAAATAAATAAAATAAATAAAATAAATAAAATAAATAAAATAAATAAAATAAATAAAATAAATAAAATAAATAAAATAAATAAAATAAATAAAATAAATAAAATAAATAAAATAAATAAAATAAATAAAATAAATAAAATAAATTGTCCACGTACTCGTGGTGTGCCTTGAGGGCTAATGGAACAGGTCGATGAATATTCGAGTGCTCCTGCTGCGCTTTTTTCAACAAATGAATCCAGATACAAGTGATTGCCATTTGATGAGTGCACAGTGCCTGATTGTAATCGGGTACGGGCAGAGGTTCCTTCTCGGGATAAAGAAGATCGTACAGCTTCAACACCGGCAGAAAGTTCGACAGCTAGAGGGAATTTGCGCGGAAAGAAGAAAATTAGAAGAGAAAAGAATCAAACAAGAATGAGCTTCGTTGAGTCACGAAGAAGACATCGAAATTTACCGGATTTCGTTGAATGCTGCCGGAAATAAATTGCAAAAGTATCCACATCAAGTGATCTCGTCCTTTGCGAAGATCTCGACTGGCGAGTTTTTCGTGAATCGCCATTACGATGCTGGGGAAACACACGAATTGAAACAGTATGAAGTATATGAGTTGGGACGAGAGATGCAGCCAGACCCAATGATTGGCCACCGTTCCGTCCATTCCTTCACCCGTGACGGTTGTTTCGTTCTCCGATCTTTCCATCGCCAGTATCACCAATTCTACCATCTGCTCTTCCAAGGCTACGCAGCGTTGCTTGTGCTGATAGAATGGAATATTGTTTTTTATTTAATTTTTACCGATTTTTTTCAAGACTTTTAATCTCGTAATTATAATTTAGAATAATGTAAAACTAAATAATGTTATAGGTCGATGTTTCCATCGATAAAATGACAAATTCGATCATTCGTTCTTCCAGGGAGAAGCATCGTTGCTTCAGCTACTGAAGTATAGTTTTTTTCCCTTATCAAGAAGATTTTTTAAACATTTGGAATCTCGAAATGACAATAATGCAAATAAAGCGATAGCTCGATAAGCAGATTGACTTACTTGCTTTTGCAGCCCCAGCATGGAACAAACCATGTCTCTGCTGTATGGTTGCTCGAGAACGTAACGCAAGAGCTCCGTTTGAGGCTTCAACAGGTCGGGATCGTAAGGCAAATTGCCCTTCAGGGAGAATTTGAGACTCGTGGGGTCTAAGAGCCAGGGATTGATCAGATGATCCGCGTAACCCGTGTGTTCGACCACCGGAAGCATTTTCGAATGACCGATTATCGAAACCATCTGCGCTACCGGCCGAAAACTCTCGACGAAACCGGACAATAGTTTCGCTAATTTCTGAAATGACAAATATAAAAACACTTCTAAATTCATTTTTGAAGGAAAAACAATTTTTGAATTCCATATATTTCAAAAATAATATAATAATAACGATAGAATATGAAGGAGTGATATTAAAAAATTAAACATGGATACATATAGAAATTAATTTATAAATAGATGTATATAAAGACTGATTGAGTATTTTTCTGCGTCATAATTATAAGAATGGTCGATATAGTTACCCAATGTGGCCAATTCTTGTTTTCCGGGTAAACTTTCTGAATCTCGGTTACTATGAAGTAACTCGGAAGCAGGCAGGCGTTTCGATCGAAGATATTCTCAAAAACGTGCTCCAAAGCTTTGAGTTGGGGTTGAACGGAAGCATTGAGCTTCGCTGGAATGGTCTGAGCCTTTTCCGAACATCCCTGCAATATTATTCAAGCTATTTAATCTCTTCTTGTGACATGGATAATATCATCTTCGACGATTTGTCTTTATCGTTCTCTGTAATTTTTTTCTGTAAAAATATAGGAAATTAATGTTTTTTAGATCCGAGCTTGCCTTCATGATTTCTCGAACTCCTTTGTAATCAACCCCGCCGATTATGCGCCGTATAAGTCCGAAACACTCGACCCAAAAATCTTGAAGTTCGAACACGAGCTTCTCCGATCCCAGAATGGATTCGCACACCAATCTGCAAAGCAATCGTCGAAAGATCATTCGAGAAAGTCTACGGCAGGTAATAAAATTGCGAGCGGTAGCCAGGAAACTGCGGCTAGTCGTCTAACCTGGCTGGTAAGACGCTGGTAACGAGGTGCTCCAAGAGGCTCATGAGCATTTGCAAACGCTTCTGATTGGTCATGCCCGACGCCATGGCCAGAAACTGTTTGATACCGGCCTCCTGCTGATCGACGGGCAGTCTGGACATGGCCACACTCAATTCCAACTGCCATGACTTGATTTTATCGGTTTCGTGGCTCAAATTGTGCACCAATACACAACTGAAAGCCTCCTCTATTGCCTCAACTTTCTGTAAATCGTAGAAAGATTCACAAATTGTTGGAGGTACAAAAAAATGTTGACGCATTCTTGCACCAATTTGTGTGTTTAATGTGCCGGATTCTCGCATTTCTGAAGCCATGCGAGAATGTTTGATTCCCGTACCGTTTAATGACCCGAAGTAAAGCAGGGATCACACAACCTGTCAATTGTTCAGGCACATTGCTACTAAAATTGGCACGAGAGTGTGTCGTTCTCATGTGAAAAAGACCAAAAATAGTATGTGTTGCGCGGGTGCGATTGATGATTCCCTTACAAATGTGAGGCTAGCACTCGGATTGACACTGACAATGCCTTGGCGGTGAGTTGCCGATATCTTGTCGCCCGCTCAGCTGGTCTTGCTTTCGCTTCGTCTTCCCATACCAGTCGACTCAACATCGGCAACTCACCGCCTCAGATTCGTCTGCGCCTACGCTTCGTGTTACCCTCGCATCCCTGCAGGAATCACCAACCTTGCGCCCTTGCAACACCATATACTATTTTATAGTATTCGTAATTTGATGATACTAATTGAATTATCGATAAAACATAATTACTAGAATATCGTTGACGATTGTCGTTATTTGAGCCTCCCCGCTCATTTTCAGTCAATTTTATTGCAACAGTGTCGAATAACCTCTTGAATTATTTATTTTTCGGAGCAGCTCTCACTCTTATCCCCAATCGTACATCTCTTCATCGCGTTTATCGACAGAATCATTTGCGGCAAGTTGGAGCCTGTGACAACACTGTACACTGCACTATCGTCACAAAACAGCGACAATTATTTATAAACAATCGCCGGCACCCGGCCGGTACGACGCTCGTTGTTTTGGAGGTTATATGTTATATGACAAGACGAACAGTGTTGCCAGCTCAGTATCAGTTCGTCGTGATTTCGCGGGAAGCCAGTGTTGCCAGGTGAGAGGCGGGAAGAAAAATTGAAATGTAAACACAACTGAAGCGCGCTTTGCCGTGGTGGGGGTGTTCCGAGAAAGAAAGCTCGAAGGAGGGTGTCTGTGTTTTTTTTACAGTCGGGCAAAAAATTCTATCCGCCATTTCAGCCACCGAAGCTACCCGCTTTTCGCGTATTACAAAATAGCGAATTTTCTTTTTTTTCCCGGCATGTTGGAACGCTGACTTGCATTCGGTAGCATCGCTTCTTTCAATTTTGAATTTTCGAGGTCTAAAAGAGCGAAACTATTGCTAAAAATAAATTATTTAAATATATAGAACTATAACGGATGCTACTAGAAGCGACTACGGTTTTCGTGATGCTTAATGCATCGATAATTATATATATGTATATAGGATGTTGATTTTCCATTGTTCGATTTCCGTAAGCACAGGCTAATAATAAAAACACAAACGCGACTTATCAACAGTGCCGACGCACTGGCGAATAAAGACTTCCTGCTTCAATTCAAATATATTTATTGAAGATACAATCGCTCGATCGTTGATGCGTTCGAGCTTCTAAGTGTCCTTGACCGTGACTGTATTTTTTCGTGATATCAACGACGTATTGCGATGCTGCCGATAATCCATTTGCGTATAAAATAGTTGCCTTTATTTTTTGAGTAAATTTGTTCACGATATGATTTTAAGATTTCTCATTTCGTTAAATACTTTCGTTATAATAATTAAAAAGAATTTATTTCGTTCAATTCCCATTTTCGACGATTTTTCAATGGCTCCGAATTATCACGCGAGAAATCGCAATACAATATCAAACGTGGAGAACGGTCGAACATTTATTAATTACAATTTTTCGTTGCATCAACTTCTCTTTCGAATTTTTCATCGATCTCGTCTGGCAAGCGATATCTCGACGTTGCATCGATTTAATCAGATCTGCCCTACAGTCGACCCTCACCTCTCGGCTCACCTATTCAATCGCGCTTTGATTCGCGTGTCTTTGACCAATGCAAAAATCCCCCACTCTCTCACCGTGAATCACATCAGTCTGGCAAGAACGGGCTGCGCAAGACGAAAGGCGCATCGTCGCGCGGACGAGAGTGGGAAGACCCAGAAGATTCGAAAGTCAATGGAACGTCCGGGGTTATCGTCATCGTGGATAATGATATGCATTATAAAAGGGGGAGACGTAACATTAGACCGAACTAGTTTTGTCGCCATGGTTCTAGCGATTAAAGTCTTTGCGTGTAAGTGAAGTTGTTGAATATTAAAAAATTAGGAAAATAATAATCATTGTTGATTTTTTTTCGATAATCATCGATAACAATTTTATTGTTTCATCGGTATAAATGATAGTTCGTCTATGAGGATTTATTCACGACAAGTGTTGAGTATCAAACGTCGTTTAATGTGAGAGCTTAAATTACGTAAACGGTAAACAAACTTCGATTCGATGCATAAACGCTTGTCATGGGTATCAACTCTTCTGTTTAACGTATAATCAACATTTTTTATTTCTCTCTCCATGATAAAATCAAAAACTTCACTGTATTTTGATCAATAATGGTTGATTACATTTTTTTTCCTTAGATTTCTTGACTTCGCTCGTGGCTGTCAGTGCTGTGCATTGTAAGTTTGTCAGAACATCGCTAATTGCTTCTAATTGGCATATCGTTATTTTAATTTGTTTCCTTATCACATCGCTTTGTGTATTTTGAAAATACAGTCGATTTTCATCGAAATCCGGACGTTATCATTTTCTTCCAGCACCCTTTCCTCATGGAAGAAGTCTCTCGTACAAGTACAGGCTCGATGCCAAAGCGGGTGCTATCGAGCCAGCCACTTATGCTTCACAATTCACGTTGGAAGCCGTACTTCACGTGAAGCACGATATCACCGATCCGGAATTTACGAATGCTTACTACGTTGTGCTCTCGAATGTCAAAATTGGAATGCACAATGGCATTGCCCTGTACAATCATCGGACGAAGGTTGACAGACCCATCGACGAAGCTGGCGCGTCCATTGAGCAACCTTTTTTGATTATATACGACGATAATGGCCGGGTAGGTTTTTTTAAACGCTCAATCGTGTTGAAGAAATTAAATTCAACGCATTTAGGGACGATAATGAAGAAGTTTAATTGTTGCTATTTATTGCAATATTCAGTTTCAAGGTGTGAAAATTCCAGACGAGGAAGTGGGTTGGTCCAGGAACATGAAAATGTCAATGGCTTCGATGCTTCAGCTCGATTTGCGGAATATGAACGTCGAAACGCCGATGGAGGCTCATAGCTTCATATCGAACGAGGTAGGAACGGGAGTGAGCTCTATCGAGATATGGAACCAAAAATAAATATAATCATGCCAAAAATAATAATAATATATAATTCTCTTCAATATAATAATACATTCAAAAATGATATGCAGTTTATTTACATAGATTATACCTGTCCCATTTCATATATAATTAATGACTATGAATAATTTTTTCCCTAGGGGGAATTTAAAATAATAGCATTGAAATAAATATTAATTTTTTTAATCTCTAGAAAACGATCCACGGCGATTGCTTGATAATTTACGATGTTCACGCCAAAAACGACTCAGCGACCGATGAATTCGTCGTTAAGAAATTCTTGTCACCGATGAATTGCACCCGATTCGCCGTCCAATCGTTCAATCATGTCGATATCGAGGGCTGTCAAGCCGACAAAGAGGTCGGTTTCACGGAGAATCAAATAAAGACAAGCCAAAAACGTTCGAAGATAAATTTTAGCTATTACAGAATTAACGATAATTGCCTTGCAGGAACCAATGACCGTTGACAGCAGAAGAATTTTCGAAATCGAACGAAAAAATGGCGATATAGTCATTAAAAAATTAGTCGCTCTGGGTGGCGTGAATTATCTACCGTGGAAGAGCGAAGCCGAATTTCACTACGTTCTCACAAAGTTTGTACTCTTACAATTGTTTCTTACAAATAAATTACGGAAACCGAATGAATCCGTACAACTATCGATTATTATTATTGTTATTATTATTATGATTATAATTATTATAATAAATATTAATATCATTATAATATTAATTATTATTAATATTATTATTATTATTTCGGTTTAATTTGTCCAGCGTTACCTTCGAGCTCGAGCCCGAACTATCCGAACGAGGCTTTCATCTGCCGGTGGTTGATTTTAAAAATGTATCGATGATTCGCGACGTTACCTACCAGAGACCTCGGGGAACGTACGCGGACGGCGCCGCCGAGGACATAACGCAGGGACGGCACGTCGTTGATCCCAAAATGGCTTCTCTGGAACTGTCGAAAGTTTTGGAAGAAGCGGCTGACTATATCGAGGAACATCACTTGCAAATGAACGCACCCGAATGGAAACACGGACAGGCTCTCAATCGAATTTTACGCATAATGAGTTATCTCGACATTGAATCCTTGCAGCACGTTTTCAATGTCTACACATCTACGGACTCTTCCAGGAACATCACAATTAGGTAATTGTAAATATATATACGTATATAATATATGTATATTTAAATACAAATAATGGCAGTCAATTATTTTACTACGAATGTGTTAATTTTTTCTGTTGATCTCAGAAATATTTTGATCGGAATAATGCCTCAAGTAGGCACAGCAGCAACGAGTCTTTTCACTCTAAACATTATTCGCACGAAGCAAGTTTCGGACATCGCCGCGATCGAGATATTGGCCAAGCTTCCACTCACGGTGAAGGTTCCATCGGAGAGCCTGCTCGTACGGATGGAGGAATTGATCAAATTCGATGAATCCGTGTCTGTCGAAGTGAGACGAGCCAGCGTTCTCTGTTTCTCGTCATTGGTCTATCGGACTTACAAGGATGCTTCGCGCCCTGAAGACAGCACCGTTCTCAACCGAATTCTGCACGATTTCTACGAACGTCTTAGGGGTGCGTACATTTTTCCGTACATTGATTTCGAAAAAATGATGTCCTAAGATTATTTCAACTCTGAGAAAAAGTTTGGCAAGAAAATTCGAATTCCGGGGTGGAGAGGGAAAGATAAAATAAATAAGTAAATAATAATAATAATTAATATTAATAATACTAATTATTATATTAATATTAATTATTATTATTATTTACTTATTTATTTTATCTTTCCCTCTCCTCTCTAATAATAATAATAATTATTATTATTATTATTATTTACGATTCATTAATATATCTATAATATATGATGAATCTAATAATTGAATGAATGATAATAATAGTAATATAATAATAATTATTATTATTATTATTTAGGTGATTTATTTTAATAATAATAATTATTGTTATTATTATTTATGATTCATTAATATATCTATAATATATGATGAATAACTAGTAAATAAATAATAATAAATAATGCCAACTGCAATGAATCCAACATTCTTCCAAAAACTCTAAACCCACTAGACCGATTATTCATATATAATTTTTGGCAAATATTTAGACGAGTCGCCTTACGAGATGAAGATTCTCTATTTGATGGCGATAAAGAACGTCAGGGTGGGAAAAATTTACGAGCTGCTTGCACCGATAATTCGCGGAGAGCTTAAGATATCCGAAAATCCGGTGGAAATACGACTTTTGGCAATATGGGCGATAAACAGAGCTGTGGAAAATAATTACAGCGTAGCGTACAATTTACTGTGGCCCGTAATGGCCGACACGAGTCTTCCGGTCAAGTTGAGAATCGCAGCCTACGAAATTCTGATGCACCAAGCTCGTAACCAAGCCGACGTGTTTCAAATCCGTCGATTTATGAGTTTCGAAACCAACGAGCATCTCTATTATTACCATTACACGACGATCGACAATATAATACAATCCGTCGATCCCTGCAAGCGCCATCTTCGCGAACTCGTCACGAAAATCATGCGCAATAGCAAACCTCACGATAATATCAAACGCCTTTTGTCGTCTGCATTGGCTTTCGATTATAAGATCGAAAAGTACAACTATTTGGAAAAACTTCACGCCTCGGTCGTTGTCAATGAAATTACGGGAGTACCGGAAGTCGTCCAGGTGGACAATGTCATCACCGACGGCCGGGAAGCTATCAGCGACATTACGGTATGTTAAAACAATTTTTCAACACTCACCAATTTCCTCTTTCATCTATCACATAAAATGAAATTAAACAATATAAAATCGGATTAAATATCAAAAAAACCAAATTAAAAAAAATGAAATCCATAAAAAATTCAAAAACTATAAAATCAAAATCATCAAATCGTTTTCCATTTTGAAAAATGATATTTTCAGCCTCAAAAGAATTATTTTCTGTACCAGCTATTTTCTTAGAAACTGTGGGATCAATAATCAATTCAAACTCCTCCAGATTCGATTGCACGTTCAAGGTTGCGACGACATAACGAATCTGCTGCTGCGAGGCGCCTACTTCCGGCCTCGCAGTGTGACGAACCGTCGAGTTCTCGAGATTTTGAAAAAAGCCGTTAAGGAATATCCGAAAGACGTAAAAGTTGACATAATTCTCATGCACATGGGTCGCGTTATCTTCGCCAATCATTACAACCAGCACAGTCTGCATAATCTCCACAACGACGTCAAACGATTTTTCGAACAGCACATATACGACTACGATCTAAATTCTCAACACGTTATTTACATTCATCTGGCGGAGAAACAGGTAATAAGCGACGTTGGATTTCCGGTTGTCATGGAATCTCGTCTTCCCGTCGCGGTTTCGATAAAATTGAAGTACAATCGAGTTCCGGAATTCGAGCCAACAACCGTCGATCTCGGTGTTGATTTTAAATTATGGAGTCACGGTGATTACGCATTGTCGATTTACAATCCTTTGACCGATTTTTGGCACTCCATCCGACGTCCGACGGCCATCGACGCGAGTATTCCCATTCGCGCGAATTTAAATTGGAATTCATCGACGAAACATTTGAAAATGAGTTTTCAACGGCTTTCCGCGTCGAAACTTCCCATAGCTGGTATTCGTATGTACGTGAAGGATATCGTAACCGTGGACGCGGACGATGACGAAGCGTTGAAAAAATCATGTCCGACGTGCGATCTTTGGCGAGACGTTACTCGGGGAAAACTCGATTTGATCAATCGTAATATCGATTCGGCCAGCAGCGGGCTTGAATATTCGATCAATATATTTGACTGCGAGCGCGGATCGTCACCGGTTACGCTCAGTTCCGAATGGTACAGGGCTGTCATGCACGAGCGTAACAACACTTGGTAAATTTATTTACAACAAAAAAAAAATTAACTTAGCTCTAAATTTATGTTTCAAGGGTCGTAAGATTAATAAAAAGCGATTACTTATTTCTGTCCGTTTGACTGTGCAGTTCGAACAAACAGTAATTTGTGGAAGAGACTGCTGAATGCAGGGAAATTAGGTTTCTATAGATATTGGCTTCTATATCAATACTATTATTGATACTTTCCGTATTAATAATAGTATTGATATATAATTTCAAGAGAAAATACGTTCTAGAAATTTGATTAAAAAATGTCAATGTGAGGAATTTTTTTTCCTCTGAATTGAAGGTAAATTGCCATAAGAGATGATCATTGATCAATTATATGTCATTGGCTATATAATTCGTGATAAAATTGTCGCAATATCTTTTTCCAATTTTACTTTCCATTTGAAATACGTATAATCGGTTTATTCCACGAAAATTATCCGAAATAACGCACAGCATGTTTTTAGGATCGATTGGTACGTAAATGACAAAGTGACGATGCGTCAAGAGTTGAACAACATGCTTCCCGGATCCATGGGAAGCTTGGGCATTCTTGGAAAAATCGAGCCCAGCAAAGTTCATCCAACTTCTCGCGTGAGTAAAAATGTTCTCCGTTCGAATTACGATTATTTTCTCACGTAAATCACCCGATCTAGAATGCCGTTTTTATGGCTTATCAGGTCGACCTGAGCTTGCGAGGCAGGTTTGAAGATGCCGAAGACACCGGCACGTCCTTCAATTCACTGAGCAGCAAGAAATTTATCCTTCATGGAACCATCGACGCGATTTCTGCGTCCACGAACACTTCGGCTCGCTCGTGGGGTCTCGATCTCGACATTGACATCAATCAGGATCATACCTTGAACATGGCGATGGTCCAGGTCATTCGCAAAACACGTGGCGAAAAGAATCTCAAGGTTATTCAACTATAAAATTATTTTTAATATTTATTTCTTCGCAAAACAATTTCCAAACAATTATTAGATAAAAATTATTGCCCAAAATCGTTGTTCTTTTATAGAAAAAAATTTGTTTTCCTCTCTTTTGCCTCGCAGATATGTCTCGGAGCGCAGAAAAGGTACGGCAACGTTCCGACGGATTTTCGAAGCGTCAACAGCTCGAGGGAAATCGTCACGAGCAACGTAACCATCGCCGCGGCGTACGGCGACAATGAAGCGTGCGCTTATAACGGTACGTTCGTAACGATTACAATGAAGGCCGAGCTGTCGGACGAACAGAAGAAGAAATTGAGCCAGGACATCGCGACCGGAGCATGCAGCAAAGATATGAAAAATGATGTGTATGCCAATCCGGAAAACGCGGTTCCGAAGACATCGAACTGTTTGAACGAAGCCATTCGCTACACGACATTGAGGAAGTACACCGTCAACGTGGCTCATCAAAACGTTCGTAACAATATAATACATTACGTGGAGAATTATTATTATTAGTAGCATATTTATCATAAATATCGAGACAGGTTTCAACTCTACAAATATCTGAAATGAGAAAAACAGAGAAATAATAATAATAATAATAGTAATAATGATAATAATAATAATAATATTTAATAACATATAATAATAGCACAGAGACATAAGTATATAATAATAATAATATTAATTACTATAATTAGTAATAATAATGATAATAATTATATAATATAATATAAAATATAATAATAATAATAATAATAATTATTATTATTATTATCATTATTATTATTAATGATAATAATTACAGTAATTAATATTATTATGATTATTATTATTAATTATAATAATTATAGTAATTAATATTATTATTATTATTATAATTATTATTTGGGGAAATGATAGTAATAATAATAATAATAATAATTATTATATATTTATTTTTCTGTATGATTATTATATGTTCCTAAATATTATTATTATTTGTATGTTACTTTAACAATCACAACAGACGTCTCTGAAACACCAAAGATTGTTTCATTCGTTAGTTTTTAGTATTTTTGATAATTTAAATGAAAACATAATGAGTCGAATGGAATTTTCAGGTACCCGAAATAATCGAAGACATGATCTTCACCGTTCAATACATAATTCGAGAACACAAGCTTCCAAACGTCAAGTTCACGCGCGATCGAGTTGACGCGAAGAAAATAAAAGTCAAGACGAAATTGCCGATGCGAAAGAACGTCGTCGATCTTTCGGTCGTATTGCCCATGGGCAGTTACGACGCCACGGACATACCTATTGGCATTCCGATCTTGAGGGGATTAGGACCGACCGTGAAATCTCCTTGGTACTGGCCACTCGACAATTCTCGATTCGGTCTTCTAGATCTCATCGAATACTCCTGGGATGCTCTGAGTACATATTTTTTTCTACTAAAAAAAATTAATTAATCACTTTAAAAAATTTAAATTCCCCAGAAACCCTGAAAAAAAGCCCTTGTATTTATTTATTAAGTTTTCCATGACTTCGACATTTTAAAACGTCTCATATTAAGAAGAAAAAAGAACCTAGAAACTTTTCTTTTATTTTTTAATTCCCTTGGAATGTTCGAAGTGAATTCGTTTTTTTCCCACTCATTTTTCTTTCAAATTAATCAATTAAAAAAATTTAATTTCTCAAAAAACCCACAAAAAAGATTTTTCGTCTATTTTTCAAGTTTTCTATAACCTCGTAATTTTTACATGGTCTCGTATTTTTCATTTTCCAGAATTTTGCTCGATTTATCGGCATGCCGTTATAACGGGTGACGGTAACACCGTTGCTTTCAACATTTCCGAACGTTGGACGCTCATTTTCGGCGATCATGTTAATCGTCAATTCGCGATATTCGCCAAGATCGACGGTGACAATATATCGACGAAAATTTACATGGAAAATTACGAAGTGGAAATAGTGCCGGATGCGCGCGGAGGATTTCGCGCGGCTGTCGATGGTCGAGCGGTCGGTCGGTTGGGAGATCGTCTGATTCTTCCGGCTGATTCGAATAATTGGATCGTCAAGTGAGTCGATCAATTTAAATTCTCGTCCATTATCAAATATCAACCGCTTACTCGAATTTCCTTCCATAACGAATCTAAAATCCATCGATTCAAATAAATCAAAACAAAAATAATAAAAACCAACATCAAAACTTTGCCTACATGTAATAACTTAATCTAAGAAGTTAAAAATATTTTTTGCATTACTTTAAATGAAAGAACATTGACGTACAATATACTAAATTATTGATGCATGAATATTTGCAATATCTAATCAGCTATTTTTCGCTATGTGTGTTTCTACTCGTCCGGATTTGATTTTTGTCACAGATTGACGAAGAAGAAGTCGCACGTTTTCGTCCAAATGAAAGACGTGCCATTGTCGATCATTCACGGTGTCAATCATCTCGTTCTCACCTCTGACGCCAAATTGCAAGGCAAAGTCAGCGGCGTATGCGACTACTTGGACGGCAATAATCCCGCAAGAATTCCCGAAAATCACACGACACCGGAGTTTTGACGATCCATCAGGACTCATCCAGATTGCGCGGCTTTAAAAAATATTAGTCAATCTATTTATTTAGATTTTTTTGAATGGAAGAATAATACTATAGAAATAAATAGAACAATAAAAATTTCGTTAACGCGTTTGACAGCTGTTATTTATTGAGGTCCATATTTGTAAATTGTTATCTGCAAGACACACAAGACATTAATTTACAGTAGAAATGTGTATAAAAAAATTACGTTACATGCTCCAGTGGGTTACGTTGGAGAGAAATAAAAATAAAAAGGAAAAAAAAATTAATGATAATTCTTAAAATAGGTACATAAAAATATCGGATTGTTTTTTGCGTTAATTGCGTTTCAAATTATTTATTCGTAGCCCTTCGTTCCGTGATTTCATTGCTTATACGACGTGATGCACTTTTATCGGTCGGAGATTCGACGGACCGGAATAACTCGCTGAAAGAGATCGAAACGTTGCGAACGACAGTCGGTGACGTCATCGTATTTTTTATATTGGTGAGTCGATGTGTGAGAAGCTTCTCGACAATTTATTGCCCTGCAAAACGGGTGACTGCGTGACATAGACACAGATGTGAGACCGTCTTTCTTCTATCGGTTCGAGTAGTCATAAAAATATATTCGATGTGACAAATTTGATTTGCTTATCGCTTGATTTTTTATTCTTTTTCCGTTTTAGTGTGACACTCGAGAGAGGAATGAAAGTGCAAAGATTACAGTTGTAAATGAGGAAGTGTTGAGAGGAAATATGTTGATTTTATCGCGTTTCGCTGGATGATTCGTCAGCGTGATGTTTTTTATTCAATCGGTTAATTGTCTATGCTAAGCAGCGATCAATTTAACACGTAAATTATTGAGGCAAATATAATTTCGAAGGAGTCGATGAAAACGATAATTGATATAATAATAATAAAAATAATAATAATAATAGTAATGATGATAATATTAATAACAATAATAATAAGAATAATAATAATAAGAATAATAATAATAATATTTTGGATGAACAATAATAATAATAATGGTAATAATAACGATAAAATAGACCAAATTAAATCATTAAACGTATATATTTGATAGTGAAAAATTACAATTGACTGATGTAACGCATGTTCGGCTCTTGTTTCGAGTAAATGTATGCATAAAGCGCTTCTCGATCCAATGTTGTCGATTGAACGAGAGTTATCGGTCGAATGTCGATTGCCTGATTTATTGTTCAATGAATCACGTGATAAATCCTCAGCTGCATAAATCTATCGATTGTAGATCATTCGAAAATTTGCTAATTGGCAAGTTCATCTCAAATAAATATTTGTATGAATGTTTTTCCATGGAAAATGGAAAATTTCAATAATGTTATCTGAAGACGAATAATAAAAATAAATGTAATGACGAAATATGATAATTCAAATGTAATGAATAAAGGATGCTCTTCGTTATAAGGAACTCTTTTGTCGAGACATCGACCGAAGAAACCCAAAAATGAAGTTTAATTCAATAAAACACATTAAATTCCAAATCGTTCTTTATTGTTGGGTTTATCAACCTCGCGTGTTACTGTAAAAAAAACCATGTGATATTGAATATACGCAATCGACATAACGCTCCGCGGTACGATCATTGATTTTTATACTCATTATTAAAGTTCAACGACATTTCAAAGAACTTGAGGGGGAGATAACGATGTATCGGCAGTTGATTCCATAATAATTGGGAACATTTTTTTCTAGAAAAAATTACAAATGATTCATAATACACAAAAAAAAAAAAATATTTCTCTTTAATTCGAGACGTCAAATGACATTTCCTAAAAATCGAAAATTGGAACTTCATAACGTAAAAAAGTACGATCCCATTTTTAGTTTTTTTCAATAAATCAACGTAACATTAAAATTGTCAATAGTTTGGTCCGAGGTTGTGAGTGCCCGTCATACGTTTCTTAATTAACGTTTATTCGACGATAAAGCGACGGAGATCAAAGATCTACATACGGATGCATGAGGCTAACCAATGAACCGTCGTATCATATGTAATGCCCGAGTTTAGCCGTGACCGTGGCCGTCACGATGGTCATCAGTCAACGCGCATTGCACCCACACTCACACCCACACACACACACACTCACACACAGCGTGCGTATCTACGAAACCACGTATTCCAAGATCGAATGAGGAAACTATTTCCTCGTCGCAGAATGTCACCACCTCTCGCATGTATATCACGACTCACTACCACATGCCAATGTCTATAGTCCGAGTCAGCGTAATTTTTCAATAACTTTTTCCTCATAACCGAGTAATTTCCCACAACGACACGCTCGCCAGTGCGATAAGTTTGTCACCTAATAAACGTGAGATAAATCGCGCCATTTCAGAAGAAAGAAATAGCTGCGTAGACGCATTTTTATTGTTCTTCGATCCCTGGTTTGAAATGATATTTCAACTCGTGCGGTTATTAAAAAATAGAATTTACATTACAGCGTATCTGAGTCAGATCGACAGGCTCGTATGACCACCGCGTGTATCGCGCAGGAGGGAAAGCGCGATAATAAATGTTGGGGCGGAAAATCGCGGGAAGTTTTTGAGTGTGTCGTTGCTCGAGCAACGTCGGCAGAGGGTTATCGTATTGGTGGCTGGCATCGGTGCCACCCTATCCAGCGAGGTTATCTTCGTCCCGTGCGCACCTACGCACACATGTTCAACGCGATAGACGTTCGGGGAAGGATCTGCATGCTGCGGTTATAAAAGGGAAGCCTGGCTACGGTTTTGCGAACAGTCTCTTGCAATGGTCCTCGCGATTAACGTTGTCGCGGGTAAGTCACTTTGTGTTCACGTTGCTCAGTGATTTTTTCGCATTGTTCATTCGGTGACGATGAGAACTATTTTTAGTCGCTGAAAAGAATCGGTTTTTTTTCGAGTAAACGCGGAAATTTCTTTAGCGGATGGTTATAAATAAGTTGTGCTATATACGATAGGAATCAAAGATTTATGGGTTATCGTTATTCTGCTCCTTTCTGGAAAATATATATTTTTTGATGATAATATTATAATATATTTCCTAAAAATTACGTCTGTCAATTATGTATATTGACCGGAGGTGGCGAGTAATATGGATAAAAATCAATATTATTATTCTTATTATTTTTATTATTATTATTATTATTATTATTATTATTATTATTATTATCATTATTATTTTTTTTAATTTTATTAAGGATCGGCTTTTTTCCCTGTTCTAGTAATCTTTGCCAGCTTCGCTGCCGCAAGCACAGCCTCTGGTGAGTTACAGAATAATAGCTTTAAGAATTAACTAAAAAAGTAGCTGTTGTAAATCATTTTTGAAATTTAATTATTTCCCGCAGCGCCGTTTCCTCATGGAAAAACTACGGTGTACAAGTATTACGGTGATGTTAAGGCGGGTATAATTGAGCCAGCGGCTTATGCGTCGCAATTCGCGTTGGAAGGTACACTTCACGTCAAGCACGAGACGAGTGACCCAGCCCTGAAAAATGCTTACTACGTCGCTCTATCAAACGTTAAAACTGGCATGCACAATGGCAAGGCCGCGCATTATGAGCGCACGAATACTCTCAAACCGATTGAAGATGCTGCAAAGCCGATCGAGAAACCCTTTCTCATAATTTACGACGATAATGGCAGAGTGAGTTTTGAATATGAAATAGAACGTCAAAATTACCGGACCTATGCTCTCTATAGAGGAAATAAATTATTTATTATTTATTATTTATTATTTATATTTCAGTTCGAAGGTGTTAAGATCCCCAGAAGTGAACCGGCATGGTCGATGAACATGAAAATGGCAATAGCCTCGATGCTTCAGTTGGACTTGCCCAACATGAACGTAAAGACCCCAATTATCAAGCCCCACAGCTTCATCTCGCAAGAGGTAGGTAACGACCGACGTGAACAATCATTTCTCCAATTATTCTCAATGTTCTCTTTGGTTGTTACCACCAGAACACCATCAACGGTCCCTCCTGGATCAACTACGACGTTCACAGCAAAGATCCAACTCACGCAACTGCCAGCAACGAATTCGTCGTTATTAAATTTTCGGGACCAAAGAATAGTTCCGGCTATCATGTACACACGTTCAATCACGTCGATGATGAAGGCTGCCAGGCAAAGCCCGAAGTGAGAAAACCGATTTTTTTCGTAACAAGAATTCCGTCAAGAGACAATTTTTGTGCTTCCGTATTGTTGTATCGTTGTATTTTAAATTCGTTTTTATTTGATTACAGGAACCGGTCAACACCGCCAGTCGCAGGGTTTTCGAGATAGAGAAGCAGGGCGAAGACATTGTAATAAAAAAACTTGTTGCTCACGGAACTTCCAATTACTTTCCGTGGAACTCAAGATCCGAGGCTCATTACATTCTAACCAAGTAAGTGGCGTTAACATTTTTTTTTACTCCGTAAGTAGATTCGTATTACATTCGCTCGTATAATTTTGTATTTATTTATTTATTTTTACCCTCGAAGCACAACTTTTGCTCTCGAGCGTGTGGCCCCCGTGTCGGAAATTAAGCTGCCATCGGTGAGCTTTAAAGACGTACCGATTACCCGCGATCTCACGTACTTGAAGCCTGAAGGATATTACGCGCCCAATGCAGCGATCGATGTGACCCAAGGAAGACGTGTCGTAAAGCTCGACGTTGCCGTATCGAAAGCGAAGAAGATGCTGGGCGAAGCGGCTGATTATATCGAGGAAAATCACGTGGACGCGAAGGAACCCGACTGGAAACACGAACAGACCATGAACAGACTTCTTCAAACGATGGGTTACATGGATGTTGCGTCTTTGAAAAACGTTTTCAGTGGCCTGGAAAATGCAAACGCTCCTAGAGACGTCACGATGAAGTTAGTATACTTATTATATCCTTCTATTTATCTTTTATCGATCGATTACTTGTTTCAAGTAGATTAATCTGATTGATCTGACTGGAATTGTTTTTTTTTCTTCCGAAATCACATGAGTTATAAAAAATCATTTGCACCATGATGACAATTCCGATAAACGTCCAATGTCTAAAATGAATCAAATTAATTCTTGAAGGAACATTTTTCTTGGAATGGTGCCGCAAGTGGGAACCGCGGCTTCCGCTTTGTTCACTCTCAACGTAATTCGAGAGAAAAAAGTTTCGACGGCCAAGGCGGTGGAAATGCTGAGCAAGCTAGCGATCAGCATTAAGGAACCATCGGCGAGTCTGCTCACGCAGATGGAGGATCTGACGAAGTTCGACGACTCGAACGACGTCGAAGTGAGAAAAGCCGGCATTCTTTGTTTCGCGTCTTTGGTCTATCGAACGTTCAAGGACGCCCCAAAATCAGAACAGGAAACTCGAACAAACCCATATCTTCAGAATTTCTTCTATCGTCTTCACAGTGCGTATTCAATTATTCATCGCTGTCTGCATTGATTTTTTTATACGCTGGTTTTGATAATATACAAATATTCGTTTCACGACACGCAGGTGAAAAAAGTTACGGCATGAAAGTCGTTTATTTGATGGCCATCAGGAACATACAAATTGGCAAGATTTATAATCTTCTCGATCCGATAATTCGCGGTGATTTGGAAATATCGGAAAAACCTGTGCACATACGTCTTTTGGCAATATGGGCGATCGAAAAATCCATCGAGGACGATTATCACTACGCTCACGATTTGTTGTGGCCCGTAATGGCCGACACGAGCCTTCCGGTCAAGCTCCGCATAGCCGCGTACGACATTCTCATGCATCAAGCACCATCCATGACGGACGTGCTTCATATCTACTGGTTCATGGTTTACGAACGTAACGAACATCTGTACAATTATCATCACACGACGATAAAAAGCATTGCCAACTCCGTCGATCCTTGCAAGCTTGATCAGCGCGAACTCGTGAGAAAAATCATGAGATACACTCGAGTTCACGAAACTATTCGTTACACACTGTCCTCGGCTTATAGCATCGATTACAAAGACGAAAAGTACAATCATGCTGAAAAACTCGACACCGGGGTCGTCGTGAACGAGCTCACGGGTATACCAGAAGTGTTGCGGCTCGAGCACGTGATCACAGACGCTCGTAAACCCGCCAGCAATTTTGCGGTAAGCTGTGTGTCACATATTTTTCGACAAATAAAATTCAGTATTCAATTCTGGCACTTCTTAATTTCTTATGCAATTCCAGATTCGTCTGCACATCCAAGGATTCGACGAGCTACTGAGTTTCGTTAAACACGGCCAGTTCAGTCTTCCGGGAGGTTTGACGAATTCCAACGTTCTCAACGTACTGAAGAAAGCGGCCGAAAAGTTACCAATGACAAAGAAGATCCACATCGACCTGATCGTGCTTCAAAAGGGTCGTGCAGTAATTGCCAATCATTACGACGAGAATAATGTGAAACAATTGTACAACGATGCGAAGCAGTACATCATAAGCCACGCGGACGGACTGACAATTAATTCTCAGCACGTTGCTTATCATCATCTCTACGAGAAGCAAGTAACGTGCGACATGGGTCTCCCAGTGGTGTTCGAAACTCGTATTCCAATCGTTGGTTCGCTCAAGATTAATTATAATCGAAAATTGGTTTCACAATCAAAAACGGTTGATTTGGAAATTGATGGCAAAATTTGGAGACACGGAGATTACTCGATGTCCGTTTACAACCCCATGTCCGACGTTTGGCACGCGATTCGCCGCGTCACAGCCACGGATATCAATCTACCTTTGCGCACGAGCATGAGTTACGATTCGGAAAAGAATAATTTAAAAATGAACTTCCCGAGACTTCCAGCGACAAAACTTTCCGTCGCTGGTATTCTCACTCATGCCAAAGACGTCGTTACCGTCAACGAGGACGACGCCGACACGTTGAAAAAGTCGTGCACAAAGTGCAATCACGTGGAGGAAGTTACTGCGGGTGGAAATGCCAAAAAAACTTACGAAAAACACTTTGATTCCAAGGACACCGGACTCGAATATTCCATGTCGATATTTGGTTGCGAAAGCGGTGTCACGCCTGTTACAAGGACCGCGGAGTTGTACAGAGCATTCATGTCGGTCCGAAAGAACGATTGGTAATTTGAAAAACATCATTTTATCGGTATATCGTTAATTACGTACGGACAATTTTTTTCTAAATATTTAAAATAAAAATTGCCTGTTCTATTTATTCATTTATTTGTTATATTTGTCGTAATTCTTAATGATTTAGGAACGATGGACTTCTTCGTGCGTTTATGGGTGTTCGCCAGCAGTTCAAAAACATTCTAATCTCACCGGAAATGGGAACCTGCAGTAGCCTCGTAATGATCAAACCCAGCATCGTTCATCCTACGTCGCGTGTGAGTCAATAATTTATACTATAACAAATTAATCAATTAAAAAATTAGTCTTAGACAGATAATAAAGTAAATTTCCTCTTTTTTCACAGATCGAGCTCAGTCTGCGTACAAACTCCGAAGACGTCGACCACACCAATCCGAGCTTCCACTTGTTTGGCAGCGAGACGCATAACATTCATGGCACCGTCAATGTTATCGCAGCTGGCACCGATACTTCCGCTCGCTCCTGGGATCTCAATGTCAACGTTAAGCTCGATCAGGGTCACATAAAGAACGACGTCCAAATTACGCTGACTCGAAAGACCCCTGGCGAGACGGATCTCAAGGTAAACTTATCATTTATTATTTATTAATTAATATTTATTATTTATTATTGATTTTTTCTTTATAAATTTTATTTTTTCAATACCGACTGTCAAAATTCGGTCATCGTCTGATATGCTATATTATTTTCGGTATCTTTATTAAGATCTGCATCACCGGGCATAAAACTTACACCGCCGTTCCGGACGATCCTCTTAAGCTCGGTATCACGAAGGAAGAAACCCTTAGCCGGTTCGACATCGCCGCAGGACTAACCAACGGTCACGATTGCCCCACTCAGGACACTCTGATAACGTTGACTGTGAAGGCAGAGCTCTCGGACGAACAGAAAAAGGCTTACATTCAGGAAACGGCGAACGGAGCCTGTCACGCGGACGAGAAGAATCCTTTGTACGCAAATCCAAAGAATATCGTACCAAAGACGCTGAACTGCATTAATCGAGCGATACGTTACACGTCGCTTAGAAAACACACGATCTACGTAGATCACAAAAAGGTACGTCAAAATATTTTATCGTGGTATTTTTCTCAGCCATCTCAGATTTTTTTTCCCTTTTCGAGATCTTTCTTTAAATTATTCAAGTTCTCAAGATTCTAAGTGTACTTCTAGGTCACGATGGTCTAATTTGTTCATATTTTTTCAATGAACGACGTTTTTCTCTCGAAGGTTCCGAGAGAAATTGCTTCCAGGATTCATCAACTCGAGGATATTCTCCGTTCCAACCTCTTGCCCAATATCAAATACACGTTGACGGACATTGAACCGGGTAACATAAGAATCAACGCCGAATTCCCGATGGATAAGGACGTAGTTGAACTTTCAGTCGCAACCCCGGAATTCAGTTATGACGTCATAGACGCGGGCTTGGAGAAACCGCGTTTCAATGGTTTCGGACCCGTAATGAAACCCGTGTGGCGCATGCCTCTCGACAATACCCGATTTACTATTCAGTCTTTGTCCAAATACAGTGAGGACAAACTCAGTAAGTTTTTTTGTCACAATACTTTAGAAATCCTTTATTATCTATTATTTTTCTCAATCTAATATTCGATTTACTATTAATTTTCATGTATCGTTACGTTTTTCAGAGATTTGTTCGATTTATCCCAAAATCGTTTTGACGGGCGACGGTAGCAACATTCCTCATTCCATTTCCGACAAGTGGACTTTGATTTCCGGTGATCACTTCAACGAGCGTTTTGCCGTGTTCGCCAAAGCTGTTGGTAACAATTTGTCGACGAGGATCTACATGAAGAACCATCTAGTTGAAATTGCTTCGAAAAATGACAACACCGTCGATGTGATAGTCGACGGTCGCAAAGTCGATAAATTGTCCGACGGTGTTCTCGTTCCCAATGATAAAGTCAATTGGATTCTGAAGTGAGTAAACAATATTTTTTTCCAATCTCGTTTGAATAAAATTTCGTTGAATATTTAATTTTATTAATTTCTCGATGATGTGATTAATGCACGCAGAGTGACGAAAAACCATGATCACATCGGTGTTCAAATGAGAAACGTGCCAATGATCGTCGTTCATGCGATCAATCACGTGGCTGTCGCGATTGATACCAAGCTTCAAGGAAAGGTGAGCGGTTTGTGCGGTCACTTGGACGGTTCTTATCGCCTCGGAATTCCTGAGACCTTCACGATGCCCAACGTCTGAAACCCGACGAAAAATCATCGACACAGAACTGCAACCGAATAATACAATAAGAGACTATCGTTTTAGAAGCTCAGTAGAGGCTGATAACAGTGCAGAATACGCACGAAAAATGGAGAAAAGAAGTATTATATAATAATAAATAAATTATTTGCATATTTAAATGAATCTTTTTTTTTTTATTGTTCGACCTTCCCACCGAAACATTTGGAAACAAATCTCTTACATTTTTTGACAGCGTTGACGTGTTATTTTCAGTAATGTTTGCATCATTCGATTTTTGTTTATTCATTTGGTCATTTCAGGATTACTGTTTTTTCGCTGAATCTATAAATTGTTGAATCTTGCTTCCAAATAAAATGACATGTCCACAGAAATGACATATGCATATGTGCTATTTCACTTTAGTCGCTCTCTTGTAAATCTCTATCTCCGCGTATAGATTTTTTTTTTCAAACTCAAAAACTACTTGACTATTCTTTCGCTCATCGCATTCTTTTTTTCCGTCCATGTACTGATTATTTTCATCCGCTTGTTCATTACTTAATGTTTTTTTGTACTTTCGCTTCGCCAATTTGCAGCTTTATAATTCTAATTCTAATTCTTAAAAGAATGGTTGGAGAGGTTGAAGCGCTAAGTAAATAAACACGAGAGAAGTACTTATAGTGTACTAAAACAGTCATTTATTCTACATAATTATCAGAAGTTGGCCAATCACAACAACAATGTTGTTTTGCTAATCAACATGATCACAGGCAAGAAACATAATATAATAAATAGAAAAAATATATACATAAGTCATTGTTGCAATAAAAAGAAAAAAAGCACGATGTTCATTTTTTCGTAGATTTTCGCTTCCTTTTCACGCTCGTGTACACATCTTTCCGTACGAGGGTCGATCGTGCACCTCCGGGAGTGTCACCGCTTCCCGGGCTCCGCCTCCTCGTCGTGACACCGACGTCGGGCATCGATCCGATGATCCTCGACGACGTACCTGCACAAAAAAATGAGAAAAAAAAATTTAGTAATTGGAACGGAGTTGAACAATAATTATAAATAATAATGTAATTTATAAATAATATAATTATAAATAATAATGTAATTTATAAATAATATAATTTATGAATAATAATTTATAAATAATATAATTATCAATAATAATGTAATTTGTAAATAATAATTATAAATAATAATGTAATAATTATGAATAAAATGCAACCGGTGCTCTGGCTCAGTGGTTAGCGTGCTAGCCTGAGCATCGGAAGGTCGTGGGTTCGAGTCCCGGTCCGTGCGTACTTTTCGGTGAAAATAATTACATTCTCGCCGAAAAGACGTAGCGGTAACCGGGAGGCGAACCAATGACCGACCAACTGTATCGGCATTCGGTACAGTTCGTTCTGCTCAGCTCGTTCAGACTTCGGGGTGTAATTGGCACCCTCGACTTCAATGGAGTCGCCTTCGGGAGCAACCTTCGTCGTCGACATCTTGGAATTTGGATGAGATGAAGTAAAAACACTTGTGAAAGTAAAGTAGAGTATATATGTCGCAAGGACGTATATGGTTCAGGGTGTGAAGACTAAAAGTCGACTGATCTACCTCGATGGCCGCCATCGCTTTATATCTCGTCCACGAGCATCGTCGCCCACCACCGCGCACGTAATTGGTTGGGACTGTGTTCGCCAAAGCTGTTGCTAACAATTTGGCGACGAGGATCTACATGAAGAACCATCTAGTGGAAATTGCTTCGAAAAATGACAACACCGTTGATGTGATAGTCGACGGTCGCAAAGTCGATAAATTGTCCGACGGTGTTCTCGTTCCCAATGATAAAGTCAATTGGATTCTGAAGTGAGTAAACAATATTTTTTTCCAATCTCGTTTGAATAAAATTTCGTTGAATATTTAATTTTATTAATTTCTCGATGATGTGATTAATGCACGCAGAGTGACGAAAAACCACGATCACATCGCTGTTCAAATGAGGCACGTGCCAATGATTGTCGTTCATGCGATCAATCACGTGGCTCTCGCGATTGATACCAAGCTTCAAGGAAAGGTGATCGGTTTGTGCGGTCACTTGGACGGTTCTTACCTCTTCGGGATTCCTGAGACCTACACGATGCCCAACGTCTGACCCTCGAAGAAAATTTATCGACACATAATTCCAATCTAATAATACAACGAGAAATAATCTTTTTATCAGCTCAATAGAGGCAGATAAACAAGTAGAATACGCATAAAAAATAAAGAAAAAAATGATTATACGATTATAAATAAATTTTTCGCATATTGAAATAAATTTTTTTTTTTATTGTTCGACCTTCCCACCGAAACATTTGGAAACAAATCTCTTACATTTGTCGACAGATTTTTGTTTATTCATTTGATCATTTCAAGATTACTGTTTTTTCGCTGAATCTTTTAATTGTTACATCTTGCTTCCAAATAAAATGACATGTCCACAGAAATGACATATCCATATATGCTATTTCACGTTAGTCGCTCTCTTGTAAATCTCTATCTCCGCGTATAGGTTTTTTTTTTCAAACTCAAAAACTACTTGACTATTCTTTCGCTCATCGCTTTTATTTTTTCCGTCCATGTACTGATTATTTTTATCTACTTGTTCATTACTTAATTATTTTTTGTATTTTCGCTTCGCCAGTTTGGAGCTTTATAATTCTAATTCTAATTCTTAAAAGAATAAGGAGAGGTTGAAGCGCTAAATAAATAAACACGAGAGAAGTACTTATAGTGTACTAAAACAGTCATTTATTCTACATAATTATCAGAAGTTGGCCAATCACAACAACAATGTTGTTTTGCTGAGCAACATGATCACAGGCAAGAAACACAATATAATAAATAGAATAAATATATACATAAGTCAGTGTCGCAATAAAAAGAAAAAAAGCACGATGTTCATTTTTTCGTAGATTTTCGCTTCCTTTTCACCCCCGTGTAGACATCTTTCCGTACGAGGATCGATCGTGCACCCTCAGGAGTGTCACCGCTTCCCGGGCTCCGCCTCCTCGTCGTGACACCGACGTCGGACATCGATCCGATGATCCTCGACGACGTACCCCATTGACGCCTCAGGAAAACCCGCGCGGCGGATTGTTTTTGGCCCTTAGGCCTGCCCGCGCGTTTCCACTCGTAGTAATGACCCACGATGTCGGCCTGCGTGAAAAAAAAAAAAACAAAAACAAGATGCGATTAGATACAGAAAACTTCAAGCCGGTGCTTTAGATAATTTTTTTTACGACTTATTCCGTCGTTTAGTTCGTTAAATTCATTATCGAGTAATACTTACAGTCGTTTTGTGGGGTAGAAGAGCCCTTTGAATAGCCCAGAACTTTTTTTTCCGCTCCGATAGGCCCCGCTCGAAGAGATTCTGCACAAAAAAATGAGAAAAAAAATTTAGTAATTGAAACGGAGTTGAACAATAATTATAAATAATAATGTAATTTATAAATAGTATAATTTATGAATAATAATTTATAAAGAATTTAATTATAAATAATAATGTAATTTATAAATAATATGATTATAAATAATAATTTATAAATAATATAATTATCAATAATAATGTAATTTATAAATAATATTATAATTTATGAATAATAATTTATAAATAATATAATTATCAATAATAATGTAATTTATAAATAATAATTATAAGTAACAATGTAATAATTATAAATAAAATGCTTTTAAAAAATTGAAAATCTAAGAAATTTGACTAACCGTGTCCATAACCGTCCAACGATCGACGATATTCGCTGGAACGTCCTTCATCAGGATCCTTTGCAACGCGGCTCGCCCCGAATAGCCCGAGTCGTGAAGAGTATTTAATATATACTCTTCAGCTCGCCCGGTGCAAGAGTTTTCCAGGGCGTCATTCATGACGACGTCCTGGTTCACCTGGGCGAACGTTAGCGCGGCCTGCGCGAACGACAGGAACCGCGGCATCGGATCCTCGTCCTCGGTCCTGGGCTCCCACAATTTTTCGTCGTCGACGGCAGGACTTTCCGTCTCTGCGTACGGACCGGGCGGGCACCAGTCCGGGACGTTTGCGGCCCGGTGCGCATGATCCTAAACAAAAAAAAACAAAATTTTTTTATTATATTTCACACTTTAAGTAAGATTGAAATGGATTAAAATAGTTGCACAATTTTGGTGATAACTCGAGAACAAGTAATTTTCCATGGTTTCTGGGCTCGAATTAAAGATAGGGTTTCAGAGACTAGGCGTGAAATATTTCTATTTTTTTTTTAAATTTTCTAAGAACTTTGGCCATAAGTAAGAGTTAGGATAGAAAATTTCGAAAAACCCCGTTTTTTTTCAATCGATTTATCATGTTAAGACAGCGCTCGGTAATGGAAATATTATTCAAAAAATATTATACGATTCACATATCCATAAGCTCCAATGGTCCTAACAAAAAGTCTCTAGCTCGCTTTGTCGCTAAGTGGTGGACGTTCAAAGGTCCAAAGATGTTGACGCATCCACGAGAGAAGAACGTGAAGATTCCGTTGATAAATCGGATAGAGAAAACAATGACGGAAATTACGAAAACGAGGAGCGAGAAGAAATCGTTCAAAATATCCGTCGAGACAGCAACGCTTATGTACCGGATAAATCGTCGAAGAAAAAATATTCCCTGTGAGGTAAAGCCAAAATTCGGAAATCAAATTGGTTTTCGTGGAATGCAAAGTTTGTCGAACTTGAAACTCCTTAAAACTTCGATCAAGCAATGTGTAGCCCACAAGCTTGTGAGTAGCGCGAAGATATGAGAGGAATAAAATAGTCTGATAATAAGAAAACAAGACGCGTTTATACGAGTTTCTCTCCCGAAATGTAAACATACGATCGATTGTAAGTCGGTTATATCGAAGAAAAACTGACGCGAATCGCAACGTTACTCGATATAAAGCGAGCTTGGTTGCGAAAGGTTCAAATTTGAAAGGAAGGTATTCACTACAACGAAACTTCCGCGCCTGTTGTCAGATACGACTTAATGAGATTACTTATGGGGAACGCTGCTGTTGGAGATATGGAGATAGCCCAATTCGATGTTATTACGGCATTTCTTTACGGTGAATTGGATGAAGAACTTTTAATTCAAATATAATCATAATAAAAATTGAAAATAATTTATTTATTATATTTTAAAATTAGTATTTTTTAATTTGAAAATTAATGATAATCTCAACTCTGGATTAAATTGTGTTATAACAAAAAAACAAATTCGCGTATAAAGTGTAAATGTTATAATCGATAATACAGTTATAAAAATAATAATTAAAATAATTCTCTTTAAATGTATATAAATAATAATAATAATAATTTATAATTTTTATAAATAACATATTTGAAAATCAGTAAAAACTCGATCACGAATTTTATCAAAATTATATTTAATTTTAAATAATATATATTGTCATTAGAAAAAAATTTCACAAGTTTATTTTGATGTAATTTTATTTAAAGTTTAATTTGTATTGGTTATTTAATAACTTTAGTTGTTAATAACACAAGGTTCAATTATTACGTTAATAATTTCAATGTCAATATTTTTTCCCCGTATTTTGTTGTAATTGTATTTAAAATTCACTTTGTTTCGGTTGGTAATTTAATTGTTTATGTTTGAAAAATTGGCCAAATACTTTTACTTTTCATCTCCTTTCTATTGACCAATACCACGCATATTAACTCAAATAGAATCAACAGAAGTAAAATTGTTTGAAAGTCTTGAATTTATTTGAAAAAATTGTCTTACCTCAGCTCGTTCAGACTTCGGGGTGTAATTGGCACCCTCGACTTCAATGGAGTCGCCTTCGGGAGCAACCTTCGTCGTCGACATCTTGGGATTTCGATGAGATGAAGTAAAATCACTTGTGAACGTAAAGGAGAGTATATATGTCGCAAGGACGTATATAGTTAAGGGTTTGAAGACTAAAAGTCGACTGATCTACCTCGATGGCCGCCATCGCTTTATATCTCGTCCACGAGCATCGTCGCCCACCACCGCGCACGTAATTGGTTGGGACTGGTTGACCGGTCGCGCGATTGGTCGGGCCCCGGCGGTCGAGCACGGATTGGGCCCAACGCACGCCCCCACTCCGGTGGTCACGCGTCACTCGTCACGTAGCCGACTGACGAGTGGTCATGACAGCATCTCCTGGTCGCCTGGACGCGAAGCCATCTGCATTGGCTTCGGTCCATCTACGGTAATTTTCTATTATCTCGTTGCAAGCCGCTTCTGTCAATAACAATATTCACGATGTTTAGAATAAATGTCATCGAATGGTTTTTCACAGTGTGTTGATTAACAAAATTCTATTACTATATGGAACTCCGCGCTTACTGGGTCCCGAAAGTACGCAACAATCGCGCTTCAATCGATGAAAAAAAAAATCTCCAAGGCGATGTACTGCTAATGTTAGAAAATGCAATTTTTTCAACATGAATATGATCTTGAAAGGTTAAACGATCTTTTAGCTATATTTTTAACGAAAGTGCGCTGTAAAACCATCAATCAATTGAAAACACTATTTTTTGTCTCGCGAATATAATTGAAGTTGCAATGCCTCATCAGACCCGATTAAAATATTTTATGAAACGCTGCGCGTAAAAGTGTGGTTTTACGTACCTTGTGACATAAAAATTCGTACGATACTCGTACGAAAAACGTTTTCTGGACTCGTGTGATTGCACCACTCGCCTTCGGCTCGTTCTGCAAACTCATACTCGTCAGAAGAAAAAAATTTTCGCACTAGTGTCATAATGTACTATTAATTTTACAATAATAACGGTCAGCAGTTTTGTAAAAATCTAGTTTCCGATTGTTTTCAATTCAAAAAAATTATCAATTAATTAAAAGCAAAGTTTTTTGTCGCCTGAATATATTCGAAGGATTCAATGTCTTATCAGACGCGATTAGACACTTCGAACTTTACAATAATCTTATGTCCACATAATGTAGTTGCAACCTAGAACAAGTTAAATATTACAACAATTAATATTAATCAACCAATTTATCAATTATTATCGAATTAATAATTATCATTAATTAATTATTAATAATTGTCATTAGTTAATTATTAATAATGATTACAAATTATAAATAGGAATTATTGATAATTAATCATCATTATTAATTGATTATTATTATTATTATTATCATTTATTATTGTTATCATTATTCATTTATTTATCAAATATTATCAATAAATAATTTAATCGATAAATGTTATGAAATTTCTCGACCAATCGATTCGGGTGTTGAGCAGCTAATTATTCCTACCGCTACTACCCCGCACACCTTGCCGGCAAACCTAATTTTGCTCTGCGGCGCCGAACGCGACGTCTCGTGACAGGCTACCGGCATGCCGGGTTGAGCATCTCGGTATACACACTCATAAAAGAGACAGAGCTGAATAACACGAGTACACCACGTAGTAATGAGGCGAGGATGAGACAAGAAATATGTATACACCGGGCAATCCCCGCGATCCGACCTGTCGACGCGACCATCGTCCTCCGAAAGGGTCGGGGGTACGGATTACAGGAGGCGGGGGGAAGGGGTGGGTCATAAAAGTTCGTACCGTCGTTACAACCGGAAAAGGCATGTATTTTTTTTATGACCGCACATTTTACTACGATATTTTCGCAAATCTAACAATTGAAAACTTCAAACGAGTTCACCAAAGATCCGTGTCGAATGTTAACGTTTATTTTATATTATTTTATGATCCGAGACTTTTTCTGGTTTTCACCTCGGCTTACGCTTCTATCGTACGTTCGATCGACATCGTTTCTGAGAAGAAAAAAGACTAATGACGGAATTTCAATGACGGGGTAGAACAATCGCGAAACAAAAAAAAAAAAATAGATGCTTTCCAGTCATTTTAAAAGTTTAAATTTTCCTGTTTTGGATCAAATGATTACAGAGATTGTTTTGCTTTTAATTTTCATATCGAACGAAATGTCATCATTATTTTTATCATCCATGCACACTCTCATTATTTCTTTCCATTCACACACTCATACATATTCATTTATATTCATCCGATTCATTTCAACGTTATAATTCCATTCGCCCAATCACATTTATTTCATTCACACAATTTTATTCAATCTCATCTTTTACTCTCATTCATCCCATTCATCACACTTACTTTTTCATTTCTCATTCGTGGCGTAGGTCTGTATCACACATTCGTTCGGAATCTACCCCCTCCACTTTACGATCACATCTATCCGCTCTATCAGTGTAACCCGAGAGGACTTCGGGTCCCGTCGGTTGTACTCTCGCCTCGTCTTTCACGCGCCTTTCTGTTGACAAACAAAAGACTCCGCCGTGGATGTTAGAAAGAGAGCGTACTGGGACACGGGGAGAAACAAAGAAGTAGGAGCCGAAGGAGTCCGAAGCTCGATCGGCACATAAACACAGCGCGTGGAAGGTGTAGTCGTAAATGTAGGGTCTGGTATTCAGCAGCTACACTCCCCCCCCTCCCCTTCCCCTTCGCCAACTGTGTGAATCCGAGTCATTAGAGCCATCGACATAGAGATATGGACCGATAATACTGCGTGAAAAAGTGAGATAGTAATAAAAGAGAAGAGACTAGGTGGGTTTATCCCTCTCTCACTCTCTCTCTCTCACGGAAAAGAGAGAGGAATAATCCCACCTAGTCTCCACTCTTTCTATTACGATTTCACTTTTTTTCGCAGTATCATCGGTCCATATCTATATGTCGATGATCCGAGCGTTCTGCGAACGCCCGTCCTAAAAAATTTGCCTTAGAACTAATGTTCATTTCCTCGCGGACCGTCACATATACATTTTTACCCCACTCGGGCCCACACAAGGTTTCCGGAGACAATCCCGTAGCTTGTGGCCACAGGAGGCTGTCTCGACACGTGCGCCAGGCACAGGTTACGGAAAGGGGCAGTGTCTCTCGCGTCAACCGGGATTAACCTTCCACGTTCACCTAATATCCACCTTCCATGTTCACGAAAACCATGGGTTTTTCGGCAACGACGCTTTAATTACCCGTTGACAGCGCGGTGATGCTAAGCTCTGCGAAAATACAGCCGTGCCGGCTACGTCAGCGTTGGTGTTATGCCCCCAGGCGTCATTACACGCACAAACACAGTTGCGTCCCTATTCTGTAGCAGGTAAACCGACGGCGGCGGCGGCGGGGGGGGGGGGGGACACTCGTTTCTATGATCCGTTGTGGACGTCGTACTTGCCTCGTGCATGTCTTCGAGCGATTTTCGGATCGGCGACATTATTATTCGTCATCGGCCGGAAAATGACCTCTACCAACGGTCCGAAGGTAATAAACTTTTATGACCGCCTTACGCCGGACAGCGTTGGACGGTAGGCGGGAACGGCTTAGAATATTATTTTTCGCGAAGAAAGTCGAGTAACGAACGCGAGCAGATCGGCGATGCCGGTCCCGTTGCAGGATTATGAGAAATATTGTACTGGAAATGGGTTTTTTTCTTCTGTGCGTTAGAACACGACGTATCTGGTGTTGGGGAAAGGGGCGGAGAAGCAATAAATGTGTTGTAAAATATTTTTGCTTTCACAGTTTGTCACTCCATTGACGTTCGGAAATGCACATCCATAGTTTATTGTTGACGTCAATGGTTCATGGACGAGTTGAAATATCTGCCCCCCCCCCCCCCCCCCGCCCCTCCCCGCAGATTGATGTGAGACACCCCGAATAGTTTCCTCAAGCAACGGCAATCACTGTGGGGTCCTGAGAACCTCCCATGTTCGCGGTATTTTCAAATTATTTGAATAGAATTGATAATATTCATCGGGGGAACGGTGAAAATGGGAAATGAGACGACCCATATGCATACAGGTACGATTTTTTCGTGAAAGTAGGGTTCAACGATTTTAATTTTATTTATAATTATAATAATGAGGAATAATGAGTCACCGTGTCGATGTCATTACCGAAGTATTAAATATTTTGTTTTCTTTCGTAAGAGAAAGAGAGATTGAGCGCGCGTGCGAAAGAGAGGGAGAGAGAAAGATCCGAAGTCGGTCAGTTCGTGGCGGGGGGGGGGGGGGATATGTTCGATGGATAGAACGAAATATGACGAACGAAGATGGATAGATATGTATACTGTAGTAAACGGATTGTCGTGTACATGAATTGTTGCCAAACGTTAATGAGACTGCAGGTCGGAATCGGGCGTTGTTTCATTGCGGGTTGCTGGCCAGCAACTTGTAACAATAATGGAATGACGAGTGCCGGAGGCCGTCCGAATATCGTCCTGCTAAGGGATTTACCGTCGTGATAATTGTGGCAAAATATTTTTACATATCCTTCTAGCAGCATTTGCAATAAATAAAAGTAGATCGATAATGGCGAGGTCTTTCTCATTCTTCCTGTCGACATATTTTCATTGTTGTTTTTACTGACTTGGTCTGTCAGTGAGAAATTCTAATGAAATGAATTTTTAACGAAGCCGATATAACGGCAAGCAGGACGTAATGGTCAGTCTCTTGACCAATAAGATTAAAAATAATAAAATAATTATTATTGTTATTATTATTATTATAATTATTATTATTTTATTTTGATCTGTATTTTGTAAATTTGATGCGCGAAGATCGAGTCTACAAATAATTTCGGTGATCAGATGTCGTTTGGCAGCTCGATTATACACAGAGAAATAGACGAAACGAGGTCAGCAAAAAACATTCACGACGAACAACTCTTGAGGTTTTAATTTTTTTTTTTGGTTTTGCCCCCCCCCCCCCCTCCCGCCCTTCCTTCGTCGTACTATCGAACAATCTTAGGACTACAATCTTACATTCCCGCGATTTTTTCTTGTGCAGAATCTAATACCTGCATTTCGCACCGAACCTAGATAATAGGTAGACGACGCACTCTACACATTTAATATTGCGAAAAAGGGCCAAACAATTAGAATAATCTATCCCGCACTGCCTCACGGCCTGAATGGAATTTTGATACTTCAGTGCGACCTGACCGATAGCCGTCCGGGTCTTACGGGGTTTTCCCGCAATAATACTTAGATGCGGACTACAGTAATTCAGGCGCAAGAGCTCTGGTGCGCCGAACGCGTCGTAATGCTCTAGTCGCCTCGAATTCCGGAACCGCTAAGCTTCGAACGCGAGGGATTTCCTCTGGGAACGCCCTCGAAGGACGAGTATTTATCTTCGTTCAAATATTTTTCGCCAATTTCAAAAAGATTCACAAAATGTAATGTATGATAAAAAAGGAAAGAAAAGGTGTGATATCTACTCGATACAAGCAATCATCGTAATGCTTCTCGGTACGATAATGGATTTCAAATATATAAAACTTCAAAAACCCGTGAATTTTTTCACAAAAATGCACACGAGCTGATTGGGAATAGAACGACGGAGTAAAAATGCATTAAAGGTGGCCAAAATGATTCCCTGAAGTTCTGTTATGTCGTAGTAAAGTTTCGAAGTAAAATTCTAATTATATTTTAGCATTTTTAATGAATGAACGTAAAAAAATCCAAATTTGTAAATAGTTCGGCCCGAGGTCGTGGGTGCACGTCATTTGTTTCCTTATTGACGTTTATTCGACGATAGAGCGACGGAGATCAAAGATCTACATACAGATGCATGAGGATAATCACCGAACCGTCGTATCATGTAATGGCCGAGTTCGCCCATGACCGTGGCCGCCATGATGGTCGGCGGTCAACGCGCATTGCTCCCACACTTACACGCACCCGCACACGGACATATACGTGCGTATCTACGGAAACAACGTATACCAAGATCAAACGAGGAAACTATTTTCTCCTCGAAGAATGACATCCGATCTCGCATCTACATATTGCAACCCACTACCACATGCCAATGCCAATACTCCGAGTCGACATTATTTCCCAATAAGTTTTTCCTTATAATCGAATAGTTAGTAACAACGGCACGCATGGGTGTGAGATGAGTTTGTCACCCAATGAACGGGCGATAAACAGGGAAATTTAAAAATGTGGAAGACCGGCATCGGCGCCACCCTATCTAGCGAGGTTATCTTCATCATCCCGCGCGCACCTACACACATATGTGTAAGGCGACAGACGTTCGAGGAAAAATTTGCATGCTGCAGTATAAAACGGAAGTCTGACTACCGTTTCGCCAACAGTCTCTCGCAATGGCCCTCGCGATTAACATTGTCGCGGGTAAGTCACTCTGTGTTTACGTTGCTCAGTGATTTTTTGCATTGTTCATTCGGTGACTATAAGATTTAATTGTAGTTACTGAGAAAAAAATCGTTTTTTTTTCAAGTAAACGTGAGAATTTATTTGGAAACGGATTTTCGGTGTATTTTCAAGATGAAATTTTTTTATTTTACTTATTATTATTATTATTATTATTGTTACTATTATCAGTTATTATTATTATTATCAGTAATATTATTATTATTATTATTTATTAATTAATTAATTATTTTTAATTGACGATTAATTTTTTTGTTTTAGTAATCCTCGCCGGCTTCGCAGCCGCAAACGCTGGCTCTGGTGAGTTACAGTTACAATATTCATTTTGAGAATAAAGCAAATGCAGAACAGCTATTGTTAATAGATGGTTTAATATAATTCTCTCCCGCAGCGCCGTTCCCTCGCGGAAAAACTACGGTGTACAAGTATTACGGTGACGTTAAGGCCGGTATAATTGAGCCGGCCGCCTATGCATCGCAATTCGCGTTGGAAGGTACACTTCACGTCAAGCACGAGACGAGTGACCCAGCCCTGAAAAATGCTTACTACGTCGCTCTATCAAACGTCAAAACTGGGATGCACAATGGCAAGGCCGCGCATTATGAGCGCACGAATACTCTCAAACCGATTGAAGACGCTGCAAAGCCGATCGAGAAACCCTTTCTCATAATTTACGACAATAATGGCCGCGTGAGTTTTTAATGTCAAATAAAACGTCAACGATTCGATTTTTTTAAAACATTTAATTATTTATCATTTATTCCAGTTCGAAGGTGTTAAGATTGCCAAAGGTGAAGCGGCTTGGTCGAAGAACATGAAAATGGCAATAGCTTCGATGCTTCAGTTGGATTTGCCCAATATGAACATAAATACCCCAAAAATCAAACCCCACAGCTTCATCTCGCAAGAGGTAGGTAATGACTGACGGGAACAATCAGTTCCCCGATTGTTCTTAATGTTCTCTTTGGTTGTTACCGCCAGAACACCATTCACGGTCCCTGCTGGATCGACTACGACGTTCACAGCAAAGATCCAACTCACGCAACTGCCAACAACGAATTCGTCGTGACCAAATTCTCATCACCAAAGAATTGTTCCGGATTTAATGTACATACGTTCGACCACGTCGATGACGAAGGCTGCCAGGCTAAGCCCGAAGTAAGTGGACCGAAATTTTTTTTCTAACAATACTTCCGTCGGGAGATAATTCTGTGGAGAGATAAAAAAATTTGTATTCATTATTTATTTTTGTATCTTCATTTTTTCGTTTTTCTCTATTTTTTTATTCCTGTGGTTTTAGATTTTTTGTCATTCGTTCTTTATTTTTTTACAGGGACCAGTCAACGTTGCCAGTCGAAGGCTCTTTGAGATAGAGAAACAGGGCAACGACATCGTAATAAAAAAACTTGTTGCCCACGGAGGCTCCAACTACTTTCCGTGGAACGCAAGATCCGAAGCTCACTACATTCTAACCAAGTAAGCAGCATTCAACATTTTTTTTTTTGCATACAAAACATTATGTTTCTTTTTATAATCGCGAGTTTATTCATATATTTTTTCTCCTCAAAGCACCACTTTTGCTCTCGAACGTGTGGCCCCCGTGTCGGAAATTAAGCTGCCATCGGTGAGCTTCAAAGACGTACCGATTACCCGCGATCTCACGTACTTGAAGCCTGAAGGAAATTACGCGCCCGATGCAGCGACCGATGTGACCCAAGGAAGACGTGTCGTAAAGGTCGACGTTGTCGTAGCGAAAGCGAAGAAGATGCTGGGCGAAGCGGCTGATTATATCGAGGAAAATCACGTGGACGCGAAGGAACCCGACTGGCAACACGGACAGACCATGAACAAACTTCTTCAAACGATGGGTTACATGGATGTTGCGTCTTTGAAAAATATTTTCAATGCCCTGAAAAATGCAAACGCTCCTAGAGACGTCACGATAAAGTTAGTATACGTATTGTATCCTTCTATTTAACTTTCATCGATCGATTACTTGTTTCAAGTAGATTAATCTGATTGATCTGACTGGAATTGTTTTTTTTTCTTTCAAAATCACATGAGTTATAAGAAATCATTTGCATCATGATAACGAATTCGGTAATCGTCCAATGTCTAAAACGAAACAAATTAATTCTTCAAGGAACATTTTTTTCGGACTGGTGCCGCAAGTGGGAACCGCGGCTTCCGCTTCGTTCACTCTCAACGCAATTCGAGACAAAAAAGTTTCGACGGCCACGGCGGTTCAAATGCTGAAAAAGCTGCCGATCAGCATTAAGAAACCATCGGCGATCTTGCTCAAGCAGATGGAGGATCTAACGAAATTCGACAACTCCATCAACGTCCAAGTGAGAAAAGCCGGCATTCTTTGTTTCGCGTCTTTGGTCTATCGAACGTTCAAGGACGCCCCAAAATCAGAACAGGAAACTCGAACAAACCCATATCTTCAGAATTTCTTCTCTCGTCTTCAAAGTGCGTATTCAATTATTCATCGCCGTCTGCATTGATTTTTTTATACGCTGGTTTTGATAATATACAAATATTCGTTTCACGACACGCAGGTGAAAAAAGTTACGACATGAAAGTCGTTTATTTGATGGCCATCAGGAACATACAAATTGGCAAGATTTATAATCTTCTCGATCCGATAATTCGCGGTGATTTGGAAATATCGGAAAAACCTGTGCACATGCGTCTTTTGGCAATATGGGCGATCGAAAAATCCATCGAGGACGATTATCACTACGCTCACGATTTGTTGTGGCCCGTAATGGCCGACACGAGCCTTCCGGTCAAGCTCCGCATAGCCGCTTACGACATTCTCATGCATCAAGCACCATCCATGACGGACGTGCTTCATATCTACTGGTTCATGGTTTACGAACGTAACCAACATCTTTACAATTATCATCACACGACGATAAAAAGCATTGCCAACTCCGTCGATCCTTGCAAGCTTAATCTGCGCGAACTTGTGAGAAAAATCATGAGATTCACTCTGATTCACGGGTCTGTTCGTTACACACTGTCGTCGGCTTATAGCATCGATTACAAAGACGAAAATTACAATCATGCGGAAAAACTCGACACCGGGGTCGTCTTGAACGAGCTCACGGGTATACCAGAAGTGTTGCAGCTCGAGCACGTGATCACGGACGGTCGTAAACCCATCAGCCATTTTGCGGTAAGCTGTCGATTGTTTTCTGCGAGACGGATGCTCCGTTTTTATCTACACATCTTCACTGATAAAACACTCACCTTTTCTTATTTTCTCAGAGTAAACATTTTTAAACTTCGTCATTTCTCAGAATGTCCATAATCACGTCGAAACTATTTTTTATCACTTCATTTTCCTGTTTGTCAACTCTTGAAATCTTCACTCATGCTTTTGTACTTTTCTTTCGATTAAATTTTTCTCAATTTTCGATGCAATTTCAGATTCGTTTGCACGTCCAAGGATTCGACGAGCTATTGAGTTTCGTGAAACACGGTCAGGTCAGTGTTCCGGGAGGTCTGACGAATTCCAACGTTCTCAACGTGCTGAAAAAAGCCGCCGAAAAGTTGCCAATAACAAGAAAGATTCACATCGACCTTATCGTGCTTCAAAAGGGTCGTGCAGTAATTGCCAATCATTACGATGAGAATAATGTGAAACAATTGTACAACGATATTAAGCAGTACATTACAAGCCACGTGAACGGTCTGACAATTAATTCTCAGCACGTTGCTTACGATCATCTGTACGAAAAGCAAGTAACGAGTGACATGGGTCTTCCAGTGGTGTTCGAAACTCGTATTCCAATCGTTGGTTCGCTCAAGATTAATTATAATCTAAAATTGGTTTCACAATCAAAAACCGTTGATTTGGAAATTGATGGGAAAATTTGGAGACACGGTGATTACTCGATATCCGTTTACAACCCCATGTCCGACGTTTGGCACGCGATTCGCCGTGTCACAGCCACGGATATCAATCTACCTTTGCGCACGAGCATAAGTTACGATTCGGAAAAGAATAATTTAAAAATGAACTTCCCGAGACTTACAGCGACTAAACTCTCCGTCGCTGGTATTATCACTCATGCCAAAGACGTCGTTACCGTCAACGAGGACGACGCCGACACGTTGAAAAAGTCGTGCCCAAAGTGCAAGGACGTGGAGGAAGTTTCTGCGGGGGACAATGCCAAAAAAAATTACGAGAGACACGGTGATTCCAAGGACACCGGACTCCAGTATTCGATGTCGATTTTCGGTTGCGAGAATGGTGTCACGCCCGTTACAAGGACCGCGGAGTGGCTGAGAGCGTTGATGTCGGATCGAAAGAACGATTGGTAATTTGAACAATATCGTTTCATCGATATACATCGATAATTACATAAGAAATGATTTTTTTCGTAAATATTCTATGATAATTAATTTTTTGTTGCATTTATTTCTTGATCCATTTTTTGGTCAATTGCAATTCTCAATGATTCAGGAACGACGGACTTCTTCGGGTTATTATGGCTGTTCGTCAGCACTTCAAGAATATCATAATTTCACCGCAAATGGGAAGCTGCAGTAGCGTCGTAATGATCAAACCCAGCGTCACTTATCCCACCTCTCGCGTAAGTCGATACTTTACACGTGAAAAAATTAATTCATTAAAAAATCTGTTGAAGGCAAAGAATTGATCAAACTTTCGCTTTTTCCACAGATGGAACTCAGCCTGCGTACAAACTCCGACGATGTCGACGACACCAATTCGAAATTCCACTTGCTCGGCAGCAAGACGTATGATATTCATGGTACCTTCAACGTCATCGCAGCTGGCAGCGATACTTCTGCTCGCTCCTGGGATCTCAATGTCAACGTTAAGCTCGATAAGGGTCACGTGATGAACGACGTTCGAATTAAACTGACTCGACAGACCCCTGGCGAGAAGGATCTCAAGGTACGATCATAGCGGCAATATGTCCAGATATTATTTATTATTTGGATATATAATATCCACTGCGTCTCCATTTATTATTTATTATTCATTATTTCTCTGTACGTCTGATATTCTATTTTATTTTCGGTGCTTCTGTTAAGATCTGCATCGCCGGGCGTAAAATATACACCGCGGTTCCGGACGATCCACTGAAGCTCGGTGCTACGAAGGAAGAAATAATCAGCCAGTTGAATATCGCCGCTGGATTAACCAACAACGATTGCCCTAACGACGGTACTCTGATAAAATTGACGATGAAGGCCGAGCTCTCGGACGAACAGAAAAAGGCATTGGCTCAAGAAACGGCAAACGGAGCCTGTCACGCGGACGAGAAGAATCCTTTGTACGCAAGCCCAAAGAATATCGTACCAAAGACGCTGAACTGCATCAATCAAGCGATACGTTACACGTCGCTCAGAAAATATACAATTTCCGTAGATCACAAAAAGGTTCGTAAAAACATTTTATCGTCGTATTCTTCTCGGCCATCTCAGAATTTTTTTTTTCTTTTCGAGATTTCTCTGTAAATTATTCAACTCCCCATGATTATAATTGTACTTCTAGGGCCCGATGGTTTAATTTGTTCATATTTTTTCACTGAACGACGTTTTTTTCTCGAAGGTTCCGAGAGAAATTGCTTCCAGAATTCATCAAATCGAGGATATTTTCCGCTCCATCCACTTGCCCAATATCAAATACACGTTGACGGATATCAAAGCGGGTAACATGAAAATCAGCGCTGAATTTCCGATGCAGAAGGACGTCGTTGAACTTTCAGTCGTAACCCCGGACTTCAGTTATGACGTCATAGACGCGGGCTTGGAAAAACCGCGTTTCAATGGTTTCGGCCCGGTAATAAAACCCGTGTGGGGCATGCCTCTCGACAATACTCGATTTACCATTCAGTCTTTGTCCAAATACAGTGAGGACAAACTCAGTAAGTTTTTTTGTCACAATACTTTCGAAATCCTTTATTATTTATTATTTTTCTCAATCTAATATTCGATTAACTATTAATTTTCATGTATCGTTACGTTTTTCAGAGATTTGTTCGATTTATCCCAAAATCGTTTTGACGGGTGACGGTAGCAACATTCCTCATTCAATTTCCGACAAGTGGACTTTGATTTCCGGTGATCACTTTAACGAGCGTTTTGCCGTGTTCGCCAAAGCTGTTGGTAAAAATTTGGCCACGAGGGTCTACATGGAAAACCATCTGGTGGAAGTTGCTTCGAAAAATGACAACACCGTTGATGTGATGGTCGACGGTCGCAAAGTCGATAAATTGTCCGACGGTGTTCTCGTTCCCAATGATAAAATCAATTGGATTCTGAAGTGAGTGAACAATATTTTTTTCCAATCTCGTTTGAATAAAATTTCGTTGAATATTTAATTTTATTAATTTCTCGATGATGTGATCAATGCACGCAGAGTGACGAAAAACCATGATCACATCGCTGTTCAAATGAGGCACGTGCCAATGATTGTCGTTCATGCGATCAATCACGTGGCTCTCGCGATTGATACCAAGCTTCAAGGAAAGGTGAGCGGTTTGTGCGGTCACTTGGACGGTTCTTACCTCTTCGGGATTCCTGAGACCTACACGATGCCCAACGCCTGAACCCCGAAGAAAATTCATCAACACATAATTTCAATCTAATAATACAATGAGAAATAATATTTTTAGGAGCTCAGTAAAGGCTGATAACAATGTAGAATACGCATGAAAAATTGAGAAGAGAAGTATTATATGATTATAAATAAATTATTCGCATATTTAAATTAATACGTTTCGTGTTATTCATGTTCCTACCCAAAATTTCAAAAACATGTAGCTTACACACAACCTCTCTAATATTGTGAGTGCATGGCATATGTTATTAATTAATTAATTCGCCAATAAAGCGACGGAGATCATAGATCAACGTACAGATGCACGAAGCTAACGAGTGAAACGTCTTATCATGTAACGCTCGAGTTTGCCCATGACCGTGGCCGTCACGATGGTCGGCAGTCAACGCGCATTGCTCCCGCACTTACACACAAACACGCGTACACATACATACGTGTGTATCTACGAAACCACGTATACCAAGATCGAATGAGGAAACTATTTTCTCGTCAAAGAATGACACCTGCTTTCGCATCTATATCACAACTCTCAACTCCAACCAATGCCTATATAGTCAACGTTTTTTCTTTGAATAACTAACTTTTTCCTCTCAATCGAATAGTTAGTCACAACGAAACGCGTGGGAGTGAGATAAGTTTATCACCCAATGAACGTGCGATAATTCAGGAAATTGAAAAATGTGAAGAAGCACCTACACACACACAGGTGCAACGCGATAGGCGTTCGAGGAAGGATCTGCATGCTGCAGTTATAAAAGGAAAGCCTGGCTACGGTTTAGCCAACAGTCTCTTACAATGGTCCTCGCTATCAACGTTGTTGCGGGTAAGTCCCTGTGTGTTCACGCCGACTAGTGATGTTTCGTATTGTTCATTCGGTGACAACAGAAACTATTTCAAGACGCTGAAAAAAAAACGGCGTTTCAAAATAAACTTTTTCTTCTCCGTTTTCAAGGAAACGTGATAATGGGTTGAGTGGATATCAATCTGTTGTGATTTACGTCATATGTAATCGAAGATAAATGGGATAACAGTTTTTTGCGCCTCTCTTTGTAAAATGAAGTTTGTTTAATTATTAAATAATCGTGAGCAATGATTGATCCGATATTTATAAATTTGTTGGAATTTATATTATGCGAGAAAGATACTTGATTAAGATTTTTTGACGGATTTTATGATAGCGTAATTCATTATTATCAATGATATTATTATTATTGATGCATTATTCCAAATTGACAATACGTTTCTTGTTCGTTTCAGTGATTTTGGCCGGCTTCGCTGCAGCGAGCGCTGGCTCTGGTAAGTCACAGAATAATCGCTCAAACAATTAGCTCAAAGAATAAAAAACAGCTGATGTCAATCAATAATTGTTCCTCAATCAAATTATCTCCCGCAGCGCCGTTTCCTCATGGAAAAACTGCGGTGTACTCGTATTACGGTGACGTTAAGGCCGGTATAATTGAGCCAGCCGCTTATGCGTCGCAATTCGCGTTGCGAGGTACACTTTACGTCAAGCACGAGACGAGTGATCCAACCCTGAAGAATGCTTACCACATCGTCTTA